>PVIJ01004567.1:0-116016 GCA_004024925.1 Scalopus aquaticus | reverse complement strand
ATTCACTAGAGACAGAGTGGGGAGCAGAACAGGTGGATTGACTGAAATACACTGCTGAGGGGAGTAGAGGGCAAGACAGGAGAGGTCTGCTGTGCCATGTGGGTTAGTTCCCTGGCCAGCGATCAAACTCGTACTGCAGTAGCTGCAGATAGCTTCACAGTGCTGAGACTTAACATCTTGCGCCACTGGAGAGGCTGGTATCTTGTTCTTAAAGAACCCCCTCTCCTCAACTTGAGTGCCACTACTAAAATTAGCAGCTTGGGGGCTAATTTAGGTGGGTGCCACTAAAGTTGGTTCAGTAACTAACGTTGCAGTAAGTTGATTTTTCCTAAAGTATTGGTTCTGAAGGATGACACTCAATTGAAAGAACAGAATCATTTGGAAGCTTGTGGTCGTGGACTTTATAAGACATGTTGGAAACGTGTATAAAGCAACAAAAACTTATGAGGATAAAGCTGACTTCAAATATAGGACTTAAAACAATGTAAGGAAAGGAGAAAAATATAAAAACATAATTTGCTTTAAAATTATGGTTATTAGGTGGTATAGTTTTTCAAAGGTGTGATTGATAGGAAAATAATTATAAGTCTGCCAAATGTATAAAGACATTTTGTAATTAAAAACAGCATTATTTTTTCAAGTCATGTAATTTGATTTAAAAATGGAGATCGCTACCTACCCTGCATCTTTCAATAAGCATTCACTTGTTTCAGTAAATTGTGACTTACTTTGATAATCTTGGAGTTCTCTATTATTTAGTCAGTGATACTGAGCAGGCTAGAAGGCAAGAAAAGAAGGGAAAGTATATAAATTCAGTCAACTTAACAAATCAGGAGATACATGTACCCAGAGAATTCAACATTTTAGAAGATTTGTCTGACTTTTTCTAAGTGTAAAGTCATGTGTGTTGATTATAACAGGAAACCAGTCTTCAGAGTTAAACAATGTCCATGTGTTTGGTCAAAATCATCTTTTGAAAAATGTATCAAGAAATGTAAAAGGCACTTTGAGGAAATCACAACTTCTTATATGTTGTCTCTCTTCATTAAGTCCCTTAAAATATTTTAATCAATTCATACCTTTGAATGCACAGATCTTTAAAAAGTGGGTGTGTTTGTGTGTGTGTAAAAATATACACTGAGATTCACATACTAATAATTTTTAGTTTGGATCTCCCTGACCAAGATAATATAAACAACCAGTTTTTTATTTGGCTAAGGCATCCAAGAAAATACCCTGTTCTCCGTTTTTTAAACATTAGCGATGTCACGAAGGAGGTTAAAGATCTTTACATGCTGTAATTCCTCATCAAAGTTTTACTGATTCCAAGTTATCGTGGCAGTTTGCGGATGATACAGAAACAACCTATGTTATTTGGGGGCACTGGGGTAGGGCAGAGGAAGGAGAAATGTTAAAGGAGGGAAAAGGGAGAAAAAGAAGGCAAAGTGACCTCTGGTTATTTAAACCAATAATGATGTCAGTCTTCTTACATTGGAAATATGTGCTCCGTGGTGCTCTGTGGTGGGGAGTGCAGATCCACTGATAAGACTAGGGGACTTAGGGGCCTCCCTGGTGGAGCATCGGTTAAGCGCTGCACTATGGAGCTGTCGGCAGCGGTGACTTGAGTTTGATGCCCGGCCGGGGAGAATCCCACCTGGCTTGGCAGACCTCTCCTGCCTCTCCCACTGCTCCCCTCAGCAGCGTATTTCCGTCCATCTGCTTGTTCTGCTCCCCACTTTGTCTCTGGTGAACCCTCTCGCCACCCCATGCCTCTGGCCTGTACCCCGGCTTATATGCATAAATAAATAAATCTTAAAAAAAAAAAGACTAGGGGACTTAGTGGGACTGGTTGGATGCTGCCATGTGGGACCAAGTGGGAGGAGACTGCGGCGAGACCCGGCCGGAGAGAAATGACTCACTTTGTGTCTGGCACGACGCTGTTGAGTCTCTTTAGCAGTGATTTCTGTGTTATGTGTGGGACGTGGGAGTTTGATCTTTCTTTATGCCTCCTGCAAGCAAACGCTTTTTGGCTGAGATTAAGTTGTGATCACTTCACTTTGGCACCTCTTCAGGGGTGTCAGCCTTTGCAGTTCATTCCCAGCCGGGGCAGCTGTGAGCGTTTGAGATCTCAAAGGCTATAGAATGCAAGCCCCGGTCACGCGGTGGCATTTAGGGAACTTGCCAAATTCCATCAGGCAGTGGCAGCTAAGTCACGAGGCAACGCTTGACTCTCTACGCACGGCCCAGTTTGGACCAGTTTATGACGCTATCAGTGGTGGCTTTTGCAGGACCACTGGATTCTTGACAGCAGAACACGAATCAGGAAGATAGAACTGGACAAAATGTTTTCCACCAAAATTTTATAGGTAGTTAAATTGAAAAGAGGGGTTCCTGATTTTTTCCCAGGCATAAAGAGAAAGGAGACAGACAGTGGAGGTAGGAATTCTCATACACTACACAGATTATTATGATTAAAACCTGCTATGTAAACTCTGCTGCTGGGTATCCTTTACATTTTGTCTTTTTGAAATCCCAAATGCTTTTGAAATTTGAAAACTCCAACTACTGTCCCACAAAACCCTGGAGAACCAACAGACCAGAAAAGGAAACCTGGCATAATAAGAATAAACAATGATTCTGCTTAAGATGAATGTGAATTGTCAAAAGAAAGGTATGATGCAGACAAATTTCACTTTCTCCAGACTCTTTCCATTCTTCTGCTTTTCTTTTTTTCCTCTGACAGCCCCCTAGAGTTTTCTGATGTCTTTCTTGACCAGTTCTGGTAGCTAAGTTCCCCCAGCAGCAGTTCTTAATGTTCCCTGAAGTCTTTTCATCATCTTTGTCTTCCCAAGGAATTTTCATTAACTATGATAAAAATATTTTGATTTTTTAAAAAACAATTTGTGAAACTCCTAACTATACTGCATTCCTTAAAAACGCTGTTATCCTTTCTTTTCCTTAACTTGTTTATTTTCTTACATCAGTGTTCATTTTTGTACAGTAATTGGTTTCTCTCCTCAGGTGTAGTCCCCCTATTCTCCTACCACGTCACCTGTGAACCATCACCCTATTATTGCCTCCTGCTTTACTGCCCCCTGACCTGGATGGAAACTCCCAATAGCAGTCACTTAAGTGTGGGTTTTGAAGACAGGTGGCGCTGGTGTCTCCAGTTCTATGGCCCTGGGCTTCCACTTTTCTCCTAAGATGTGAATATTCATATTGCCTGGTGATAGAATGATTTATAAAATGCACAACACATATTAACTGTTTAATAAATTTTAAAGCATTTTTCCTTGTAAAGGTAGCAGCTGAGAAAAATAATTTTTAAAAAATGTATAGGGTTTTCTACCCCAAGTTACATTTGTTATAATAGAATAACTTTAAGCCCATTTAAAAAGATACATTTGACCTAGGACTATCCATCAGCCTACACCCAATAATTTAGATTTCCTTAGTTAGGCCATTCCCTAAGTTGCACTAGCTTTAGTTCTATTATTTCGTTCATACTTTAGTTCTATACCTACAGGTACATATATAGATGAGATACCAATTACATAAATAAAAATAGCCTATTATCCTCACTGCTTTTTATTCGCACTGCAAGCTGTTTCTTTTGGTTTCCCCCAGAGAAATAATCTCTCTAGTCAAAATATGCCTCTTCTGTAAAGCTGAGACCTGATTAATAGTCTTCTTAAATGATTGCTTTTATGCACTAAATTAATCTCCTCTTTTATAAGCCACATCATCTGATTATATACAGTGCTGAATTATTTTATCTTTTATATTATTCTCTCTAATCACTTCATGTTTTTAAACCTGACTTGTGACTTCTGGGACTTAAACCATATACATATATTTATCCTCAAACATATCTTTTAATTTGATAGGAGATTTCTTTTGGAGCCAGATATAAAATATAATTAGATCCCAGATTTATAATGTTAGAGATACTCTCCTGAACTACAGACACATTTTCTTAAAGAAAATATGGTAAAGATACAAGTAGAGGATGAAGATTTGGAGTCTTGGAGACTTTGAAACATGTGACCCCATCATATGCTTCTTCTGGAGGGAGAGCTGGATCAAAGGCAGGAGACAAAAGTGGAGGAGAGGATGTAACTCGAGGGTCCCAGTTTGGACAAAAGTTTAAAAACAATCTGCTCTCCCCAGGTTGAGAAATAGCTTCCCTCATGAAGTAGCTAGGAGCATCTTATACAACTCCTCTTTGATTTATTGCTTCACAATAGAAACTAAGTAGTTAGTTGCCAATTCCTGTAAGATCAAATTTTGTATATAACACAGAGATCTTCAACTGTTCATGTAGTCATTCTTTCATTAATTAAACAATGAACATTGACTGAGGACCTCCTATGTCAGAAACCTCTTCATTGTCCCCAAATATCTGATTTCCCCTCCTTCATATTTGTAGTAGATCTCTTTGAGCTTTCCACAAGACTCATGCCTCCCAGTTAGATTCTTGCCTTTGGGGTATGTGAGCAACATCTGGGTCACTTCCTTAGAAAAGAAGCTTCTTGCCATCCACATTTCTCTCCAGACAGGCATAGGAATGCAAATGTGGCTCCACTAGCTTCAACCTTTTGGATGAGGGCAATCCTGAGTCTAGCAGGGCAATAGGGTAGAAGGGCCCTAAATCCCTGTGTGACCTTGTGGAGCAGAGACCTACATGCCGTGGAACTCACAGAGAGCTTGTTTCACAAGACAGCCCAGAACGTCCACCATGTTTGAGGTACTATACTTTTGGGAATTGTAGTCTGCATCCTAATGATTAGACAGTCTTTGATGGGAATGAGATAAGGAAATTTGTGTAACTATTTAATTAAACATTCTCTTAGGTATGAAAGAATTCTGCCTATATCTTTACAGCATCAGGTTTTATTCATGCCCTTTCTCTCCTTATAATGTCCTTTAACTATGGTTAAAAATTCTATTTTTCTATGAAATATTTGCTCAAGTACTACATACTTGGAAACTCTTGCCAGTTTGTCCTCTTACCATGAGCCAACCCTCTACCTGCTGACAATTCCAGGTAAGATTAATCTTTCTTTGTGTTTCTTCCATGGCACATACTTAATATAATACACATATGTGTAATATAATTATTTAATATATTACTTAATGTATAATTACTTAATGTAATATGATATTGTACACATGTAATAACTATGCATATGTTTAAATATTCCACTAGAAAAGGGACTATCAACTTGCTAATTTTTTATGTGTAAGGCTTTTACATCAGTGTTTTAAATAACCTAACAAATGTGGGATATTCATTGAATATAAACCTGCTGTTTAGTAGTAGATAAACCTGCTGAAATAGTAGATACTTTTCATATTTACTCTGCAGAATATGCTCATTTTTTTCTCTTTTCCTATGTATCAGATGAAAAGTAACTGTTATTTCAAAGTTGCAAGAGAAGGATATAGTCTTTTCTCCCAGTTAGAAAGGCCTGGCCTGCCTTTAAAATATATGCCAGAAAAAACTGACTTTTGCCCAATAAGATAAATCTGATTGTAATAACAGTTTAAAAGAAATGTTAGCTGCTCCTGTTTGGTTTTCCATATAACAGAGCAGTGGCCAGTTCAGTATGATGTATTCAGGACCTGTATATTTTTTTATTTCCCTACGTGAATCTTTCATCCTTTTACTGACATTTATTCTTTTTATGCAATTATCTTAAAAGGAAACCTCTGTACAGGCAAATGGGTTGTTGTCTGCCTCTGAAGAGACATTTTATCTCGTCCCTTAGCTTTCAAGTTGTATGATCAGGAACCCTCGGGCCCATTTTTAAGGAGGCTTCAGGCTGCCTGAATTTCGCTGTCTCCCAAAATGTCCAAAATGAGATTACAGGATGGGCAAGATCAATTTACTGGAAGGTATTTAAGCAATAAATCTGGAGCTTTTTTTCCAGCCTCTCTTTCTTTCAAGCTTTGTGGCAGAGAATTAAGGCACAAGAGCTTTGACAAATTAGATATTACTACGTCTAATTGTGTGTGTTTAAGCTTATCGCGCTGAATCGCAGCATTGTAACTGCCTATTAGGCCAACAAGGCCTCTGTCTAATCGGCCCAGTGTCATTTAAGAGCGATTCATCACCCAGCTGAAATGTCATATTAAGGTCACAGAAACTTGAAGACTACAAAGAGAGAACAATAGCGTCAGCTGATAAATAGAGAGAAAGAGCACGTGGTGGGGGGGAAGACCTGAGCGCCTTGTGTTGTTTGAAGCTGGTAGAACATCTAGTGAGAGCCCAGGTCTGGCTCTCCACTGAGCTCAGGAACTGTTTACTTCACTAGATTCCGACAAAAATCTCCTGTCAGTCCTTCTGTGAGCTTCGGTCTGTGTCGGCCACTCCTGCCCACAGAAGACGTGAATTTGGTGGTGCATTTGTATAGATGTTTGTATCTATCTGGATACCATTACATGATTTTTATTTTACTTGTTTCTTTAGCAATTTTTTCCTTTGCTGTTTTTTTAAGAAAAAAGATCAGTAATGGTAGTCAAGACAAAATAAAATAATAGCATTTCACACAGACAGCGTCAAAATATTTATGGAAAGGAATAATTTGAATAATTTGATTCACTGGTTTGCAAGGGAGTTTTTCTTTCCTACAAAACTTGCCAAATGGAATGTTATAAGACAAAAATAAGAGATGAAGCGTTGGTTTTTGCTTTGTTCGTTGATTTATTTCTTTGTCTTCCACCTATGAGTGAGGTTACACAGTATTGTCTTTCTCTGTCTGACTTATTTCATTCAGTCTAAAGCCCTCAAGGCCATAACACAGCAGGAACAGATGACTAATTATATGCTGGATACCTGAAACCTATGTAATCTTATAAACCGATGCTACTTCAGTAAAAAAAAAAAAAAAAAAATATATATATATATATATATATATATATATATATAAATCACATCTTTCACAACTGAAAGACAGATTCTGGATGGGTTCACTCATCTGTGGAATATTAACACCCAAAAAAATTACATGCAAACAGAAGAAATAAAAACCTAAACTTTGCAAAAAGGTGATAATGGTTACAGAGGGAATAGGGGAAAGGGTGGAGGGGTGGGGGTGGGAGGGAGATAGGGTATGGGCATGGGTTGTTTGGTGGAGAAAAAAATAAAAGAAAAAATTTTATTTATTTTATTTTTTATTTTTAAGATTTATTTTATTTATGCATACAAGAACTAGGGTGTAAGCCATAGGTGTGGGGTAGTGAGAGGATTCACCACAGACAGAGTGGGGAGCACAACAGGCAGACTGACTGAAATACACTGCTGAGGGGAGCAGCGGGTGAGAAGGAGAGGTCTGCTGCGCCATGTGGGCTAATTCACTGGCTGGGAATGGAACTTGCTGCAGTGGCTGCTGATAGCTTCATAGTGCTGAGACTTAACTCCTTGTGCCACCAGGGAGGCCCCCAAAGAAAAAAAATTTAAAAAGAGACAGAGAAAGAGAGAAAAAGAGGAAGGGAAGGAGGGAGAGAAAGGGAAATAGGGCCCACAGATGTAAAAACAAACAAACAAACAAAAAAAACAGAGCATTAAAAAAAAATCACAAAAAAAAAGAATGGATATAGCTCTTCACTTTTACTTTTAGCAGTCCAGGGGACACCATGTCAGTCTGACCAGTTTGGATAGGTCATTCGCAAGACAAAATCTTTGAAAAGTGGAAACACCATTCTGACTAGACTCTAGAACAGAATCTCCTTGAAGGCCAGGATTCTGTTCCTGGTTCTTGTCCTCAGCACTTTCTCCAGGCCTGCCCTACTAACTATTGCTTGGCTAGATGATTGTGCAAACAGAGCTGTGGACACCGCACCTTGTGGACTTCATGTGGAAGCTTGGAATGTGATAGTGTTGATTAAAATCATTAAAATGACCGCTGTTCCGGCTGGTAAATAATACTGAGACTGACAAAAAGCCCACCTCTACTAGAGAGCGTGGATTCAGTTTTCATGCCACTGAGTCTATCAGCCAAGGAGATGTCTATGTGTTGAGCCAGGTTTGGTGAGGTTGACCTCTAGTTTTACGGAGGCCGACGTGGTCCAGTGCACTACCCAGTTGCTGCGTGGGGCCACGAACACCTGAATGTGACCAGGCTAAATTGAGATGTGCCCCAAGTGTACCCTACAGAATAGACTTCAAAGATTTAGCATAGAAAAGAAGACAAATGATCTCATTAATATTTTCGTTTCTTGAATGGATGTTGAAGTGACCATATTTTGGGTATATTGCTTTAAATATGTTGTTAAAATGAATTTCACCTGTTTCTTTTCATTCTTTTTAATGTGCTCTTGGGAGGTTTAAAATCACTATGTGGCTTGTTTCTATTGGCTAGTGCTAGTGGACTCCCGAGTTCACTGACTTGGATCAGATGTGGTCCAGAGGTGAAATCCTTCCTGACCCATTCCAATCCCCGCACCTATGCTGTCTCCCAGAAGCTTTAATCAAAGAACTAGAGTTGTTACAATACCAAATGGGAAATAAATTCCCTATCAACAGCATACTTGACAATTAAAGGGTTACTCTGGAAAGTTAGGAATGGCATAATCCAGCTTGAAGGAGCCAATGGAAAAAAACACAATTTACAAGCATCTTCTGGGGACAAAGGAGACAAGCTAAGATTGTAGTGCGAAGGTTGGAGGTTATCTTAAATGATTTCTTCAGAGTCGGGGTTGTTTAACACTTGAGACAGGTTGTGACTCTTCTTTTTTGGTAGGGCAATGATAACAAGGTAAGGCCTCCTCTGAAGTCCTAGATAAGTATAAGATTGTGGAAGACAATTTAAGATAGTGACCCCAATATCACTATTAACTCAGATATACTTGGAGTGCTTCTGAAAGTTGGTGACAAGACGGGACTAGATTATTAGCCTGTTCAAACACAGTTGCGTCTCATTGTAGCCATCTTTAATTACTCTACATAAATGTCCAAGGAATGCCTTTTAAAATGTATTTTTTACGATCTCATCATTCTCTTATAAATATGGCATTTATACTTGATCTTAGCCTAAAGGTGGAGAAGTGATTAAATTGGCATTTAAAATTCATCAAAATATTATATCTGGAACTGAATTGAAAGATTCTCAAGATCTGGAACTGTGTATTTGTGTTACCTTTATATTATAGACCCCTGTGTGCACTTATTTATAGTGTGTGTGTGTATATATATATATATATATATATATATATATACTATTTCAGTGGCTACTATTTCCTGTAATCTATCTATACATTAATTATATATATAATATATATATAATATATAATATATAATATATTATATAATATATAATATATATCATATTATATAATATAATATATAATATATATCATATAATATATATAATATATATAATATATATAATATATATAATATATATAATATATATTATATATAATATATATTATATAATATATAATATATATTATATAATATATATATTATATATATAATTAATGTATAGATAGATTACAGGAAATAGTAGCCACTGAAAAATAGGTGATGAATGAATACACACTGAATAATAATTTTAAAAAATGACGATGTCTGCACCCTCACAGTTGAGGGGGAGAAACCAGCCAGTGTGTGGCAGAAATTCCCACCTCCTCCATTTTGATCCTGCGCATTTATATAACAAAACCTTGATAAAGAAATGCTGCCCTCAGAAGTCATAGAATTTGGGATTTTTACTAGTGAGATGTGGTGTTAGATGAATTTTCTTCTTATCAATAGTAAGTGATCAGTGATTTCTCTACAAATATCAATGTTTCAAAATCCTTTGCAAGATAAGTTCTACTTAAATAAAAGTTCCAGATCAGATTACAAGCATGCTTTATAACTTGTGATGCATTATTTGAAATATACATCCAAAATAACTTTTTGAGTGAAAGAAAACTTTTGGATTTTTTTTAAGACAAATTTTTCTGGTCTTTATTTTTATGGCGTTTAGTAAACTCATATGCCAGTGTCTTCAGTGAGTCACAGGCTTGTTTTCTTTCATTTATCTCCATGCATCCATTTTTTTTTTCATTTTTATTTTTTTTTTAATTTATTTATTTATACATATAAGATCTGGGGTGTAGGCCAGAGGTGTGGGGTGGTGAGAGGATTCGCCAGAGACAGAGTGGGGAGCAAAACAGGCAGACTGACTGAAATACACTGCTGAGGAGAGCAGTGAGCGAGACAGGAGAGGTCTGCTGCACCATGTGGGAAGTTCCCTGGCTGGGGATTGAACTTGTGCTGCAGTGGCTGCTGATAGCTTCATAGTGTGTGACTTACCCCATTGTGCCACCAGGGAGGCCCACCATGCATCCGCTTTTAAATGGAAACATCTGAGTTCTCAGTGGCTGTGAGCCAATCTCGAGGGAGGAAGTGGTATTCATACCTTGGTTGGCATCACCCCAGGTGTGGCTAAAATAATGCATTTCCACAAGCATCTTGAGTTTCTCCCACATAAGGAAATTGATAGTAGACATTTATTGGAATGTATTTGGGATTATTATTCTCACCCTATTATTGAAGAAAATTAATCTTCACCAGGTCTTCCTATCAAATATCTATTGTTTCTTTGTCTTCCTAAACGTTGAATGTCACATTTTTAGCAATGCCAAAATTAGTGCATTTCTAGCCATTCACTTTGCCTTTGGTTTGACAGGTCCTTTTAATTTCAGGGTCAGCACATAATTATTTGACCATTATGAAGGATGCACATTTCAGTTCCTAGTGGAATTCTCCTAGCTCTGTCCAAGAATAAGTGTGTGCATTCTTCCAAATGAGGAACATTCTGTTCTCACTGGTCAGGATCCTGCAGCCAGCCTTGCCGGGCTGGAAAGGGTAACCACTAGCACCTTTATAAAAAAAATGACTTAGCTTGTTGCAGGTAATAATAAATTACTTTGCCAGTAGGGGCAGCAACATTGGATAAGGTCCTGTGGTCCATGCCAATGACGAGAAAGCCATGTTGCTCCTATAAACAAATCAGATCAGGGGCCTCCCTGGTGGCACAAGGGGTTAAGTCTCAGACTTATGAATCTATGGGCAGCCACTGAAGCACAAGTTCCATTCCCAGCCAGGGAGCTGACCCGGAGTGAGACCTCTCCTGTCTCACCCGCTGCTCCCCTCAGCAGTGTTTTTCAGTAGATCTGCCTGTTCTGCTCCCCGCTCTGTCTCTGGCGAATCCTCTCACCACCCCACACCTCTCGCCTACACCCCAGCTCTTGTATGCATAAATAAAATAAATCTTAAAAAAAAAGTAAACCAGCTGAAAAAAGTAGCATAAATGTTAACATCTTTGCATTCAGAGAATTGTTCTTTAACAAGTAAGAAAATATATTTCAACTACCTACAAAAAACTCAAGTGAGGACCACATGCCTTTCTGGAGGACCCCAGAGATATTTCTAAATGTCTTTAAAAAAGGCCTGCCTCTCTGCCCCCGTCCCCAACCCCCAGCTCCCTTTGAAGGCGGACCCACTGCTGGACCAGGCCATTTCATTCTTAGTACTTTTATCAGCATGCGAGGTCCCCAGCCTAAAGCAGGGAACTTGGTTTTTTTTTCCTTTTTATTTGTTTTCTTTTCAAGATATGGATGATAGGCCCCTATCAAATGTACAGTTTAGTGAGATGGATAGCACCTCAGTCACTGGCATTTCAAGGAAGTCCACCCTGGCTTGTTTACATGGACACGTTTTAGAACAGCCATTTAGCTTCCAGCCAGGCTGCCCCGCTGCCCAGCGCTGCGGGGAGAGCCGTCAGTGGGCCTGCAGGTCGCTGATAAACTAACCCCCCATTTGGCAAGCAAGGAAGCAGAATGATAAGGGCTCTGATTTATGTTTTATCTGTCACTAAGTTTTCAGTCAAGCGGGGCAGCCAGCCTGAAATGACTCGGTTCTGTTATCACCTCAGATGCCACAGGTTTCTTAAGTGAGGCAGAGCCCTGGCGACTTTTAAAAAGAACTTCATTTTACCTCTGGAGAAGGTTAGCGATGCTGCTTTAAAACACCCACGTCTGCCTCAGTAAACTCTGAGGCTATAACTAGTCCGCGGGCTCCATCCCAGGGCTAATTCTTCACTGCTTCTGTCGCCGACATCCACTGGGATACTCTTGATCAGTAAATCACAGGAACGCTTGATGTTTAAAACAAAATGAGAATGCTAAAAGATGGGTGTGAATGTGAGGAGTGCGTGCACTTTTCTCCAGATTTACCTAAAAAGTTTCTACAAAGAGCATGAATTCGGATTCGGAATAAAATACGGGTTGACTACAGATAATGAAAAGTAATTGGAAGAAGAAGATAATCTATCTTTTGAAAGAAAAGGAGTGTCAGTGGATACAATTAGAAAGCAGAAAGCTTTGTTTACTTTGTAGTGGATGCTGCAGTGTGCCTATGGTTCCCGGAAGATTAGCCCACATGAAAGCAAGGGTGTGTCCTTATCTAGTAAACTAACATAGTAAATGAAAGCCCTGTGTTGCTTTGCCCAACGTGTTTCAAGTTGTCCCCCCACCCCAAGTTTAAATTGGCTTGTCCCTTTGCAAGGATGGATGGATATTATTTTTAAGCTTTTATTTTATGATGGAAGAATGTGTTTCACAAGTGAAATTTTCCCATGGAGAAGGGAACAGCAATGAATCAAACAGTGTAAAGACTCCTCAGCTTCTTACATATGTAAGACTGTGTTCGGATAGTTTCTCTCTTGGTAGTGTTTTCTTTCCAAACATTGCAAGAGGGGGAGTGGGGGAGGGGGCATTGGAAGCCATCTTTGGAAAAAATGGTGGTCCAGCACCAACACTCTCCAGTCTTATCATTTTTTTGGGTATCTGATGTGGAGTCAGAAAAACTGTGTATTCCCTCCAGTGACCCCCCCAAATATCCTCAGGCGATGCCTACCCCACTCCCTTCCTTCAGAGCAAAATTGAAACTTCTTAGCTTGAAAACTAGATCTTTAGGATTTATCCCTGTCTACCTGTGTAGCTTCATCCTTTATCGCTTTCCACACTTTTGGCACATACCACACTCAAGGACCTCAAGTTCCTTGAAGAGTCCATGCTTTTATTCCTTATTGATTTCATTCCTTGAGAAGAAAAATTTTTAAAAATATCAGTTTTGATTGTTATTTTTCCCTAACACCTAAAACCATTTCTAAAAACTTATTTAGTCAAATAGTCAAATAACTCTTTGTTAACTGACTAACATGTATATGTTGCTCCCTGGGTGTGAAAAACTCTTTTCCCTTCTTCCTCTGCCTGAATGTTACTTATATTCCGAAATTTGGGTGACTTAGAGGACATACACGTTTCATCTGCAGATCTGAGACAGATGTTACTTTCAGGGTGTCTCATAGCATCCACTGCACCCCCCCCCAACCTTTCCCACACTGCATTTTAATTGTCTGTGTCTGCTGGCTGACAGAAGGTGACTTGGGGATTCGGGGATCTGTTTTTCAGTTCTGTGTGCTCTGAGTCTAGTTGCGTCCACATTGAGTTTAAGCCCAAGTCTTCCCCTTGCCCAAATGTCTAAATGGTCTGCTCCTCACTAAATCTTTCAGAACTCATCTTGTCTACTTCTCCCCACTCTTTTTTTTTTAAAGATTTATTTATTTATGCATACAAGAGCTGGGGTGTAGGCCAGAGGTGGGGGTGTGAGAAGATTCACCAAAGACAGAGTGTGGAGCAGAACAGGGGGACCTACTGAAATACACTGCTGAGGGGAGCAGCAGGCGAGGCAGGAGAGGGCTGTTGCGCCATGTGGGAAGCTCCCTGGCAGGGGATCGAACTGTGCTGCAGTGGCTGTGGACAGCTTCATAGTGCTGAGACTTAACCCGTTGCATTAAGGGACGGGAGGCCCCTACTTCTCTCCACTCTTTCTGCCCATATTCTAGTCATACAGCTTCCTTGTTCATCCTCCGCTCCCCACCCCTCTACACAGTGCAAGCCTTAACCTCTCATACTCTGTTCCTTCCGGCTGGTTGCTGCCCTTCCTTAGGATGTGGCTCTAACTCCCTCACTGTCTTTGCTCAAATGGTATCAGGTGGATGATACTGTCCAGAACACTTTACCTAAAACTGCCACCCCATCCTTTCCATTCTCTGTTCCCTCTACCCCTTTGACCTTCTCACACAAAGTAGAATATTCCTGGTTTGTAGGCTCACTGCTCTGTTCTTCCCACTCCAATGTGAATTTCAGAAAAGCAACGATCAGTGTGTGTGTTTTTTCACTGAAGTATCTTAAGCACATAGAGGTCTAGAACACAGTAGGCAATAATTGTTGAATAAGTATGTATTTTATACGTAGACATATATACAGTTATATGTACACATAAAGATATTTACTATTTTTACATACATGCATATAAAAGCAATAATATAACTGAATAGAATTATTACTGACTTTAACACGTCCTTTCTTTTCCTCCATAAAAAGCTCTAAAGAGGTTTTCATAGTTTCTTTTGAAAGGCCAGCATACTCCGCGATGAAAGTCGCAGTCCAGTTCTTAACGGGACATTTAAATTTTTCTTTAAAATCAAATTATAAAGAATACTTTGTGGGCTCAAACTTCAAAAACTTGCCATCATGCCCAATAAACCACAGTTTTTAGCTTCTGTTTATAATCAGGGTTGGTTCTAAATTTATCTCTTCCCCTAGCTGTATTTGCACTACCTGATGGTCCACTGTAGCTTCCTCTTACTGTACAATTGACTACAAAAGTGTGCATTTCCTAAAAGCTCTTTCCCCTTTATTTATTTATCCATGTTTTATTACAATCCAAGTTTTAGCCATTAGCAGGCACAACATGGAGACATACACACCTGCTTTCTCATCACCAAGCTGGCACGTGGCCCTGGCACTGGGCACAGCGAAGAGACCTCTTGGGAAGCTTTGATCCTTTTCATTATTCTTGTCAACGTTCTATCATTGGAGAACAGGAAGGCCCAAACTTTACCGAAATGAGGCAATTTGTTGCTTCTCTTGAGTTTATATGTGACTGGTTGAAGTTTAGGTTTAGGAAATGTTATCATTTTGCTTTTGTTTTTGGTTTTCCCCTTTCTAGCTCTCTGTGCTTTTTCTGACTTACTTATTCCTGTGTACTTTTTTGCCAGACTTTTTTTGGGTAGTTACTTAACTAGATTATCTCAGATTAGCCTCCTCAATTCGTATTTATTTTGTGTCTCTTTACATTTGTATTAGTTAGGATAATCCTGTTCCCCTGTTCCTTTCTCCTCACTCACAAATATGCCATCCCCATGGAATTGCCATAGGTACAAATGTGGCCTTCCGGATCAGTGTGTACTTGCAAATAAATGCATCAGTTGGCATGGACTAACTCTACCTTAGTTATCACATGCATAATAATTATATACAAAAAGTATACATTAAATTTCTCTTTATAATTTATAATAAAAGTTTGCATGTAATCTGTTAAAGAGAGTTTTTCAAAAATGTCTTTATTATCTTGAAAATAACTTCCAATGTCTAGGTTGGAGTAGATTCAGGGTGATTGATATAATGAGAGGCTGTGGGTAAACTGGAACCTTGAGGACGGGGTAGAGACTAAGAAATTCTAGAATGCAAAAGACTAAATAAAAAAAAGGCATCTCTGCTTCCCTAGGTGCAATTGTGACATTCCAGGAACTTTATAGTGGGAAGTATTCTGTTTTTAAAATAAAATGTGTGGTGGGATAATATGTGTAACTATCCCCTAGCTTGATCTTCAATGTGAATAAGCCTTCGGGCTGTTATCTCCGCTCTTCTGGACTCACCTTCACCTAATACCTCAATGCAAAGTTGTCAGTACCCAACCTTTGTGCGTGTACAAGAGGGCAAAGAGGGCTGTCTGCGCAGGGAGACTCCTTGAATAAGAAAGGGAGTTGGAGAGGTTCTGGGTGGTGGGAGCTGACTGGATCTCACAGTTCAGCCTAGGCAATCAGGCACTTTCTGTCCCCTGCACCCAGTAACCCATGCAAGCCCAGAGATTATTCCACTCTCTTTCCAGTACACAGTGGACATTGCCTGTCCCTGACAGAAGTGACAGTGTTCTTCTCTCTGTTCATGATTTCTTTTTGAACTTTAACTGGTGCTTCAGCTCATGCATTATAAGGGAAAAATGACCCATCACAGACACAAGATTTCCTCTGGAAAATCTCCTAGATCTTTATAGTTTATGCTAAGTTAAGGTTATGAACAACACAAGGTGAATCAGACATTAAAAATCATCCCATATCTTTAGAGTTAGCCCTGCAGATACAGAAAGTGGAGCATACATTCATTTCCCCTTATTTGTGAATTGCTTTGGTGCTTCACAATGAAGCAGGATTTTTGTTTCAGTCATTTAGATAAACTGAAGCTGGATAATTCTAGTATAGTTTCTGAATGAAGGTTTTAAACATATTGCATGAGTTTAAAGAAAATAATGTTATACCATACTCCAGTGTTATAATAAATATGCTACCCTGTATTCTCTGCCATTTCTACATGACACAAATGATACAGTTTTCCATTACTGAGTTGGTTTCAGGTGTATACCAAAAACCCTAGAATAATGCAATGAAACATTTATTCTTTTTGAGGATTTGAGGCACAAAACACCAAATAAATATAATAACCTAACGTGGTGTCAAGCAAAATGATGAATAATATGGGTATGGTGGTATGTGTGGAACTAGTTGTCAGTGGTATTGACAAAGCTTGTGATTACTTCACAAGCAGACTGTGTCTTTAAGGAAATAGGGTTTGATACTTGGAACTAGTTCATCCTTGGATTATAGATTTTCCAGCTGTCATTTTGGCGAACCCTAGAGCATCAAACAGCTGCTGTTTTAGTAGAAAACATAGCAAGCAATTCCTCTGACAGTGTATGTGAATCAGGAATGAGAAGATATGTTCTCTCACATCTTCATTTCTAAGTTTTGCCTATGATGTCACCGCTCTGATCCTAGGTTTGGGAGCGAAATTTTGAAGTGTGTTGTTCTGTATTTATATGCCGCCCTAGAATGCCTCATCAGGAGCTTAACACTTTTTCCATCAACTTTATTTTTAAAGGAAATGGTGTAGAAACAGCCTTGTGTTCAGTCGTTGCCAAGGATATTGGTGAGAAAACACCTAAAATATGTACAGCTTATGTCATACCATTGCCTAATAAATTAGTACCAAAAAAAGCACAAAACCTCAAGAATACTTAATGATGACGGGATATTTTATCACACTGTAGTCATGTAGAAATAGTCTGGAAATCTTGCCAGAAAGAATATGTAGGGACAAAATGCAACAGTTCATTTCACATGCGATGCTGTGTTATGCATGCCCAGATGTGGAGACCTTATCTGGATAATCAGACTGGAGACATTACTGAGGCCTTGTCTGCCGATTCGTAGAAACAATTTTTGTTTTCACTGAATTTCAGAAGGAAACAACGTTTTGCAATCCTTTCTTTTTACTCACTTCTCTCAAACACGTTTTTTGTTTCAGTGAAAAAAAAATCCCAGACATCATATAATTTCACCTGTAAATATTGTCAGCATCAACTTTAAATTCTAAGGACATTTTATTAACACCATGTGTCCATGCTACCAAAATTAATAATTGATGGACAACAATTATTGTCCTTTCTGGAATTCCTTTGAAAGAAATTTTAATTTGTTAATTATTTAGTTACCCTGAAATATAGAACTCTTTCCTTTTATTTATGGACTCTCAGGATAATATACTAACTAACATCTAACACTAAGATCACCAAAGGTCTAAAATGGTCTCATTCTGGTTATGAATGTACCTATCTATATGATTAATAAATTATAATAAATAATATGATAAATTATAATTATTATGTATTAATATATAGTGTATGTGCATATATAACATGCATTCTAACCCAGTGCAGCTTTTTTTTTTAAGATTTATTTATTTATGCATACAAGCTTGAGTGCAGGCCAGACGTACAGGGCAGTGAGAGGGTTCACCAGAGACACAGTGGGAAGCAGAACAGGCAGATCGACCGAAATACACTGCTGAGGGGGGCAGCAGGTGAGGCAGAAGAAGTCTGCTGCGCCATGTGGGAATCTCCCGAGGTGGGCATTGAACTTTTGCCGCAGCTGCTGACAGCTCTACACGCTGAGCTTAACCTGTTGTGCCACCAGAGAGGCCCCAGCTTTTTTTTTTTTTAAATGAAAATAATCTCATCTTAAACCAGTAGGAGTCTCTTCAAGGTTGTCCTATGTCATCTGAAAAGACCCAATTCCTCTTTGATAGATTTCTTGCTCTCTCGCCCACAAAAGCCTTCCAGGCTCACTTTATACAGTTACTGAACTTAATATCACTTATTTCTCTAAGCGTTGGATCTTGTTAGTCAGTAATCTAACCAACAAAATTTAACTTTTATATGAAAAATTGCCCTGAGTCACATAACATGGCATAAACAGGTCACATGATATCTTTCATATTTTTTTTTTTTTCAAAATTCCCACTGTATTTGCAAAAGTCAGACATAAAAAACCTTAAAATGGATCTTTCATGATTCGGCAAGGCAAACCGTTACCAAAAATATTTTTAAAAATTGTATATTTATAGGTAACAAGTGTTTTCAGTTATGCCTTTATACATTTTATCTTTTAAAAAACATTTCTGTTTTCTGAAGAAACACATACAACAGTGTTCATTCAGCAATCTCAACATGTCAGTGTGAGAGATGGTAATTTTTAATCAATAATTATTTTTTCTCATTTTTAATGGTTTTTGAAATAATTTATGAATCTGCTTTTCCTAAACTAGTGTTACTGTAATGGAACAGTGGGTGCCATGTAAACATAAGTTTGAAGAAGGTTTTTAGCTATCATGTAGATAAATCCACCTTTTTGCAAGAAGAAACTGAAATCCTGGTTGACTGCTTGTTGTTGGAAACACTGCAGAGGGGGTGCAGACCCCCTTCTTTACGGCTAACTGTGTGTTCTTTGCTCATTGTAAAAGGTTGCCCGTAGGGTGCAGGAGAATGAAGTGGAGAAAGGGCTGTTCCATTTTCTCTCTGGACTTCATTGCTGGCTCAGTGCTACTGTGAAGATATGAACATAACACTTTGGTACCAAAGGGTTTCTCAGCTCAGTTGTCTTCAGAACACCCTCGTAGCAAGGCATGCAAGAACTCTGCTCTGGCCCATGTCTTTCAAAATGCAGTTCCTTAGTCAATTAACACTGGAAACACCTTTATGATTTTAATATTCCTAAGATTCTACTTTCTAAATTCTATGTACCTTCCAAGGTGTCTACTCTTCCCCATAACCCTAGTAATTTTGGGACTCACATATTGGGACTGCTCGATCCCAATATGCATAGTCTGAGAGCTGATGTTACTTAGCCCCTAGCTAAGTCTGTGCTAATCGAAACTTGAAATAAAGACCCAAAGAACCTTGTGAACACACTCAGCATCTGGGTAAAAACTGAGGTGGAAAGAAGAAGCAGTCCTGTTTCCATTATATTCAGCTCCCTGCTACTACCCAGTGCAAACAGCAGACCTCACATTGGCCTAATTGCATGTGGCTCGCTCGCGCTTGCTTCCTTTTGAAAATAGCTCATATAGGTCATTTCTTTTTAGATTGTATGTGCAGTTTTGTTTTTTATTTTAATCCAATAGTCTCTTGTAGCCTTCTGGAACTACTTGCCAATTACATGTTTGTTTTTTTCTTATGTAAGAATAGCAAACCCTTATATAACATGCTGTATTCCAGACACAATCCTAAGTGCTTTACTAGATCAACAGCAGCCCCCTGACAAGAACATGGGATCAGTCCCATTTCACAGATAAGAAAACTGAGATACTGGAGAAGGAGATTAAGTAATTTAAGTAACACAAACAGTGAGAGGCAAGGCTGTGATTTGAACCAGTTAGTGCAATTCCAGGAGTACCAGAGCCACGCAAAGCTAGTCTAATACAAAAGTGACTCATCTGAGCTGGAGTCCAAAGTGCTCAGAAAGTGCTGGGGCTTTGTCTTGAAAGGCCCCTAGTCACTCAGCGAGTAACAAAGAGTAGCAAAGAGCGAGTAACAAAGAGTAACAAAGCCATTCGTAGTTACTGTGACCCAGTGAATTTCTTTCTAAAGTAAACTAAGCAACAAACCTGTAAGTCTCTCATAAATAAAACTGACACTTAAAGTTGAAGGTAAATATAGATCTCACCATGACAGCAACTGCATTCGGCATCAGTTAAAATCTCTTTGAGAGAATACCAAGGGAAAGATTCAAAGGTAGCACTCCATCAGTGATATCCGTATTAGAAAGTCTGGATTAAAACCTGGTCTAATCACAAAATACAAAGACATTTTCTAGACTGAAATCATGAATCTGAGTGTGTCGTGATCTCCACGCAGAAAACTGGTCTGCTGTCCCCACCAACTCCCAACCTTCTACCAATTACTTTCTGCAGTGTTGGAAGTTGAAAGTCACTTAAGTCAGAGCTGAGACAAAGCGACACAAGAAAATGGTGTGTGGTTCCCACAGCCTTGTGACTGCCGGTCCCGCAGCTCAGTCCCAGGCCATGCCTGGCGTGACTAGGCAGAGACCACCAACCTCTAGACAGGCTTGGAGCCCAGGTCTCTAGAGGTCAGAGGTCACAGCCTCCCCTCCCAACACCACCTTGGATCTGTTTCTTATTATCAAATAATTTCCAGAAGGAGGCCTGGCCGGGGATTCATCTTCTAGTGGCGGCCCAGCGGGAAGGGAATGTTTGAGGAGAAGGGGTGTCCGATGTGGAGTAGATTTTCAGTGACAGGGGTGAGCTAGCAGTGAGGCCTGAAGGAAGGCAGCTCCCCTCAGACTGGGTCAGGGGTATGTGTGGCTGTGGCGGGACCTGGCAACTCCCGAGTGAACAGAAGCTCATGGAGAGGAGACAGCAGGAAACATGGGGCCGCACACCTGAGAGGCCCATTCCACCGAGCCTTGAGCAGGCCCGGTCCCCGAGAGGAGAGGTGGGAACCACCTTCACGTGCTGAAGTAAAGGGCCACCATTGAAAATAACTAAGAAACTCCAAATGTGTAAATCCAATATAAGCCAAACCATATGGGATAAAATGAAAACATTTTCTCCCGTTACCTTTGGTAGACGCGTTCCTTGCTAGATATTCTACCCAGCAAAGTATTAACGCACCTTTTGCCAGGTAGTTTCTCCCCTGATATACTGCCCTGATAATGTAAGTAGTTCCAGGATACTTCCACTGCTCGCATAGTTCTGCATAAGGAAGAATGCCGGGCTTATGGCAGAAGTGCTAAAATCTCGGGGTAACACCTCATACATTAGTGACCTTCCATGGTGAACAAAGTCATTTTTCAGGCAAGTCATAAAGTAACCAAAAATACAAGTGTTTCAGTGTTTGCTCCAAATGAGGCAGTGGCCCAGGACGGCCGCCGTGCATCTGACATCATTTCTGACACAGTCAGCGCGGGTTTGGTATCTGATTAAGGCCTCCCCGCCACTGTGGTGCCAGACGCGCTCTTTAAGTGAGGTGGCTGAGGGAAATTAATGTGTCAGAGTTACCAGAAGGTGAGAGCGTCTGCTTCAAGTTTCCTTTGGAGAGCTTCAGCTGAAATGGCCTTTGATTCTTTCCAAGAGAGTCTTTTGAAGCTATTTATGGAGTTGGGGAACAGTGAGGATGAGCTTCCAACAGGAACCTTAAGTAGCAGCTGAAGGGAAGGTGCCCCGGGTGCAAAATGCCATGACATTTATATGCAAATGTGGCAAAAGAGCAGACTGGGTTAAAAGCTGCTCTGGGGCCTTCAGGGAGCACTGGGTTGTATCCCTTTATCTCCAAAGGCTGAAATTTCACTGCCAGCAAGCTCCTGCCCCACTGCCTGCTTCTGAACACTCCATAACCCTTCCTGTTGTCAATTTGCTTATCTTAAGCAGTGAGGGAGTACTCTGTATGCCACTGATGCACTGGGTAAAAAAATACCAAAATGTCAGCCAATAAGTGAGAATGATAAAAACAATTATTGAACATTCATGTAAGACAATTCAACAATGGAAAGCACTAAGGAAAACTAGTGGACATCAACAAACACCCTGAGGACTCCAAGATTAAGAGGGGATAGGGAGGGAGAAGGGGACTCGAGGGATGGTTGAGATTTTTCTGACGAAAGAGATCTATACATAAAATATTGTTTCTGTCGCTAGTTCTTTTCTCGCCCTTCTCCTCCTGGCCATTCAGCTTCTACACATGTAAAACTCATCACAACTTCCAACTCTACCTTCTGGGCAAACTTGGGGAGGCTCAGAATATTCTGGGGTACACCTTTTCTTTATTCCATGGGGACAATGCGTAGAATTCTGCAGCCAAACAGAAATATCAGTCACTGTTTCCTTTTTTTATTGAGAAAATATACGCTAAGAATTCATGCTTTCCTTTAGGCAGATCTGAACTTTAACCCTGGCTCTGTCACTTGCTCACAAACACACAGCTGATGCAAGCACACATGTATTCACACGTGTGTATGAGTGAAGGCACAACCACACAGGTGCTTTCACTCCTGCATGCGCATGTCACACACACAAACTCACAAGCACTCCCAAGAAGCTTAGACACTCTGAACTTCTTGGCAAAAGGTATGGGGTGAGGGAAGCGTGACAGGCAGCTCTGCCGCCACACTTGAGCACTCCCCAGAAAGGCCATTTTATTGTACATCTTCTGTGTAGCACAGAAGATGTGTGTATCCTGTGTGTATCTGCCAACAGCATCAATGTGGAGTAGGACACAGGACTTTAGTCCTGCCTCCGCTAATAACAGCTGCGTGACCCTGGATAATACTTAGCATTTGTGCCTCTGTCTCCTCATTTGATTATCAGGAATGATAATAGTACTCATCTCACAAGGTTGCTGTAATAATGGCTAGAAGACTCAGAACAGTGTTGGGGCTGGTAAATGCTAGGTATTTATTTGCTGTTAATATGAAAAGGAGAAACTCAGCATAGCCAGGAGGCAGATTTCTTTCCCAGCTTGGCCTTGAATGCAATTTTCCGTGTTTAAAGGGGAGAATGAAACACATCTTAATGTGAATTCAAAATTTCCTGGGCCAGGTCATCTTAATACTGCACGTGGAAAGGATGTTGCTTGCATAGCAAATCTCAGGCTCTTCTGGTTCATGCGTAGGCTGCACTATGCTCCAGTGACATTTAGGAGAAATGAGGGACCACAACTGCAGAACCAGCCCTAAGTGCCACAAGATTTGTTTCAAGCTGTTCTATTAAGAATTTAATGTAGGCAATTATCCACCTTCCCAGAAATCTGTGGGCTTGGGTGTGGCCACAAATAGGTCTCGCTGCTTCATAGCTGTTTTTTTTTTTTAAAGTTTTTTTTTTTAATTTTTTTTAAAGATTTATTTTTAATTTATACATACAAGCTGGGGTACAGGCCAGAGGCGTGGGGCGGTGAGAGGGTTCACCAGAGACGGAGTGGGTAGCAGAACAGGCAGATCAGAAATACACTGCTGAGGGGAGCAGCGGGCGAGGCAGGAGAGGTCTGCCACGCCATGTGGGATTCTCCCCGGCCAGGCGTCGAACTCGTGTCACCGCTGCCGACAGCTCCACAGCGCAGCGCTTAACCGCTGCGCCACCGGGGAGGCCCCATAGCTGTTTTGTTGATGACATAATATATATGGTCCTCATGCGTGGTGAGGCTCTATCCTCTTGACACCAAAAGCTCCTCTGGCTGTATCACTCCATACTATAAGTAGAGTTGCTTTCGGGTCATGAGAACTGTTTAAAAATATTTATTGTATTTCAGGTTCTTTCTCAATAGTAATGCTTTGCTTTAGCTAGATGAATATTGTCTTGAATGCACTTTGGGCTGGACAATTCACCTTATGGAGGTTTTAAAAGAAAAGTGATTAAGCAGTGAACTTGATTAAGCAGTGTAACTACTAACCAATCTTTAAAAAAATACTAAATCACCATTTAACCATCTTGTTTACTAATTCTAAATTATGCTTCACCACAGCCCTAATGTTGATTCCCAGCAGGCTGGAAGAGAGACCATCAACTCATCCCAAGACTTTCTACTTGTGAACAAATCACCTCTTTGGCAGACATTACTCTTGCACTCCATGACAATTTAATGTGTAAAAACCTTTGCAGCTTTGATTTCTAAATAGAGATTTATTTTGGTATCCTTTCTCTTCTCGAACCTACTATTGCAGTCTTTCCTTTAGGGTTCATATCCCTTCCCTTTGGCTGATGGAGACAGGGTGTGCCTGCACCGGAGTTGAGTGACTGCCTCAATTGCAAATTTAAGTCACTATACATATGACCACTGCCTGCTTCTCATTTTCTTTAAGGAGTACGAGCTGCTTGAAGTTTATAGATAACCATAAATAATTCTTATATTTACCTAATTTACTATTTCTTTCTTCAGCTACCCCCACCAAAAAGTTGGGTACATACTTATTGCTTTCAGAAAAGCTTTGGATTTATGCCACATTCTAGCTTAAACATTTATAGTCAAACAAGATAATTAAAATGTGTAAACGGGAATAAGTGATGGGAAAGAAATTCTTTTGATATCCTACAGTGTCTCAGGCACTTCACTTTATTTGAATTATTTAATCCCTACAATAAGCATATGAAATAATAAATTGTAAGGATAGAGAAGCCAAGGAATTTCAAAACCAAGTGCAAAAGATGAGACTTTATCCTAGATATAAGAAACTAAATATTCTACTTTTTTAAATATAGAAGTGATGTATGAATATTTCAAGTATACTATTAATTTTATCATCACTTTTCCATCAGCAAGATTTATCATGGGCTTATGATACATAATACGTTACTATAGGCACTGGAAGAATAAAAAATCTGACGTTCATCTTCAAAGATGACAATTTAGTTGGCGAGAGAAGGTATATAACTGCATCCTCAATAACCATGGAATTTTGTGAAACACAATATAGGCTAAATGGGTGTAAAAATAAAAAACATCAAGTATTTGTAGAAAATCTCCTGAAGGAGGGGACAAATAAACCAGACCCTCAGGTGGCAGGGAGGTACTGGAGAAGCAGAAGCTGTCCTGACTTGGGTGCACCCAGCACACTGCCTTAGGCTGTAGTAGGAAGCTTGCCCTACAAATGTGCTCAGATCCAGGAGTAGTGAGAAGATGGAAAGTATGACCATGAAGGTACTCAAAATGGAGCACCCCAAGATTCTCAGAGCTCTTCTCCTCAAGATGCCACTCTGGAATGCAGAGCATTTTGAGAACAATGAACACCCTAGGGGCTAAGGAGAAGCTCTTGCTTTTTCCTTAATCCCTTCCTCAGACCCCTAATCAAAGAACCGATTGCTGTTCCCTCTAATGACCGAAAGAATGTAGTTTGAGGCACGCCATCCAGGTACAAATTTATCAGTGAACATGTCTTCTCTATCTGAGAAACACATCTTTCCTTTTAGAGTAAAGATGAAGCTATTCTTCCCTCCTCCTCGTGTGGCGGCCCCCTTCCCCTCTCTTTAGTACCTGGACCTCTTAACTTTATCCCTTCGGTCAGGTTTTAAACCTCTTTATCCCCAATTGAAAAATAGAATGGCACTGGAATACTAGGTGGAAAGTCTGGACCTAATAATATAAGCAAAGAAGGGAATATCAAAATCTTTTTGAACAACAAAGTATCATGATTGAAGTATTTAAACATGTTGTGGAGCCAAAAGAAACTGTAAGTGATGATATATTTTGGACGATACAGTAATTAGACTGGAAGTGATAAAATCTGGTTCATGAAGATGATAGTATGTGTTTAAAGGAGGAGATTAGAATCTGGCAACATTGGATGTGTGAGAGCTAGTGGAAAGTTTCCTGAAAATTGTTTGATATAGAAAATTGTTTTGCAATTTATTTCATCTTACAAAGTTTGAAGGTGACTCAATTGGTGGCCACAGGGAAACATGACATAGAGCAAAAGCTCCCAGGTGGGATGGGAGCTTCAGGTGGATTCCAAATAGCAGCCACTGTGTTGCATTCCTAGCATGGAGCATTACTTAAGCAGGTCAATAAAGGGGTGAGTGGTGAAGAGTTTGAGTTGGTCTACACAGAACACATCCCTCCAAAAGTTGAATGGTAACTGATACCATAGCTACAGTGTAAGTTAAAATGGAACTTGATAAGAAGTTTCTCTCATGACATAATAAAAATATAGCTTAAATTTAAACATAGATTAGACTTCTACATTTTCTTTTGGGAAATTGTCAGTTGGGTACATGCTCTTGAAGGGGTTTGGCCATCCACATGCAGGAAGGCAACAGCATCAGACTCTCGGTGTGAAAGATTTTTAATAGAATTGGTGTGCACAGACAGAGAGGAGAAAGGATTTCAAAAATAATTTTCCAGTAAAACTCTCCGAACTACCCATCTTCTGTGGGCAAATACCCACACAGGGTTGGCCTGAAGCAGGACCATTGAGGGCTCAAAGCTTGTCACAAGTCTAAGGTACTTTCAGGCAAGAAACCACAAGAAAGGGGTTAAGCAGGTCCCAAAGAGCTGGGAAAGAAGGAGAGACTCAAAACTCGAAACATACCATATTAAGATAGTATATTTTAATATACTGTAACATGCTGCCATTGTCTCTGCCAAGAACTAGGATCAGCTTCCCCATGTGTCTCACTCATATATTTCTCCCAAATTCCTTTTCCAAGTGTCTCTACATGTCTCCCCTCCATGACCCCCCTCTATAACCAACTTGCTCCTTCCCAGATGCTCCCCCATTCAGGAAATCTGGTGCATGGCAAACTGGGACTGCAAAACAATGGTTGTACTCTAAATTGTGGGGATGGGGAAAATGGTGCCCATTCATTGCACTGCAATGCTCCTTTTCCATTTATGGAAGTGCATTTTGTGACATTTTATTAATTTTCCACGTATCTTTATAGGTTAATCCAATCGAACACCATTTTTTAAAACTTTTTTCAATGTTTATGAAATTATGAAATATTTACTTGCAAGTATCATGTTAGGAATTTTTTTTGCAACTTCCAAAACATGAACTCAGTGGGTCATTTGGATTTTCTAAATAAGTGTGATTCAACTAAAAAAGTTGTTATGTATTTCCTTGAAGTCACCTGCTGGTCTATAGGAGACTAATGCAACACAACCTCCCAAAGTTCATCCTTTCACATGATGCCCCTGTATCTGTTCTCCCACCTCATCCTCTTAAATCTTAGTTTCACAGGAGGCTTTCTGATGACTGAGTCTGGTCATATGAATCAAATCATGCCACCGTATGTCAAAATGAATTTTTTTTAAGGGTAAAGCATATAAATGTGAATATGTTGAATCCTTTTATAAGGTAATGGAATTTAACTAAGAGTGAATTGTCTAAAATTAATAACCAACAGAAAGAAACTTGAGCGTGTTAATCATTGAGGATTATCTCCACCATACTTGATTTTTAAAGCCCTGTATGTGATAATCATGTCACATCTAGTCGCGAGATTCTCAAAATTCCATTTTAGTAGGTATACTTCATTTAGTGAGCTTTTGGATAGGCATTAACAGCTTTTAGGTCTTGCAGAGATTTTTAATTATGACAGAATGGTAGGTATGCAATGTAACACCAAAACCCAGCCATACATTACTTAGATGACATTGTACTTACAAAGCAGGGGAGTTTGGCGCTGAGTACTTTAGCTGATAAAACACTCATTTTTTACCTATCAGGCCTCAATTCCACTTGTCTCTGATTCCTTAAGTAAAATTAATTTTGTTATGTCAGCTATGCTACCATTAGTTGATAATCCAGGAGGTAATAAATGCCATGCATATTTCATCCTTCATTAGCTTCACGGTGTTTTTGAACATGGGCTGAATGTAAAATTGAGTTGTTTCAGATGTGCTGAGAGATCCACTAACTGTAGCTTTAGCTTAGCTGTTGTAAAAGTTTGCTATGATGTGGTTCGAAGTAAGACTAGTGAGACATTATGGTGATTATTCCAATTCCTATTGGGAAAAATATTGGCAGATTTAACTGAAGCATCTGTGCCATGTTCACTGGATTAAGGATTAATTGATGCTTCTCATATTATGTTTGTGAGTATTTAAGTTACTTTTAAACCTCTAGTTTTCTGTTCGCCTTCAATTCAGGGTAAGGAGATCTTTCAGGTTAAGAATAAAAGCCCTATGTGTCTAGTGCAGTGCTCAGCATATAGCTGTGTAGAAATTAGGGGGTCGGATGCTTATAAGGACTAAAGGAATCACTGGGGAAATTATCAAAAGGGATTTTGGAATTGATATTCAAACTTCAGGATACAGGAATAAGACTCTAAAGAGATGAGAGAAGAAGCTTTCCAGGAGAATCGCGGACAGGAGACTCCCGCACAAGTAAGAAATAATCATCTGGGTTCAAAATTGCATGCACTCTATTTTTAGGAGAGTGCTTTAGGTCCTACTCGAATGTCCTCCAACTCAACCTTGGATAAACTTATAACAAGTTCCTTGAAATTAAAGGATAATTAGGAAATTAACGGAAAAGATTGCCTTTTGTGGGATCATGAAGGACCACTTACAATGTAATTAGGGAAGGAGAGAACGGAATAGTGAAGCATTTGGGGACTTTAATAACAAGCTGTAGGACAGAAAGCAGCTCATTATCTAGCCCAGCCTCACACCCTCGCTATACACTGGCCTTGAGGAGTAGGAACGGCATATTCCAATCACAGCCCTGCTCTTGGGCTTGATATGGAGATGGTGTCACCCACCAAGAGGGTCTAGATTGGTTCATCAGTAACATTAGCAACCCCTTAAGGCTGACAGTGGTGAGTGAACTCAAGCACCACGGTCAACAGTATGGAGAAGTTAATTACCTCCAAGCAGAATGCACTAGGAAGTGGGAATGGGATGACCTTTGGGGGGAATAGTTCAAGATGTTTTGGATTCAGACCCAAAGAGTGACATGTTATTATCATAGTGGACTGAACCACAATTTTATATGAATTTACCCACACTACCACTTAGACATACAGGACAAAAAAGGAGTTAATTTATTTTGTCTTTTACTGGTCTCTTAAGAATCCTAAATGAGAATTGAGGCACTGAGGAAAAACATTTTTTTCCCTGTGTCCTGTTGTCCAAATTTCTGGAGAAATCTGGCTCTTCAGACTACCCTGAGCTGCTCTGAAACATGAGCGCAAAAGACATGCGATGACTCCCTGCAGCCAGGCAGGACTAAGCCTGGACGTCCAGCCCCTCCGACTGCTGGAGGTTCTGCCTGAGAAATGGTCTGCAGAGCACCCAGGGGTTCCCACAGGCCCTTCGGCAGGGATGGCGAAGTGGGTGATGTTCTAGTGCTCCTTGTCATAGGCCCATGTTGCATCTGCTTTGGTGACTCTGATGTGATTCCACAGGAGATGTCAGTACTAAAAAACCAGGGAAGCACTCAGCGGGCTAGGAGATGGAGAATGAGGGCTATATCTGGCTTTTCTTGTATGCTGCCCTAGATTTTCTTGGCCCCATCCACGTGCTGGTCCTTCTGCTCCACGCTCATGGAAGAGACTGGCAACTCTTACCTTGACACTGTGGTTGCTGCCTCTCATATATCATTGGAAGGAGATTGAATGCCCTTTAGTGTGGTTCAGCAGTATTTCAACAATCTTATCATCACCATATGTAATGAGCATGATAAATGCTATTTCTGAAGCACCCCCCCCCCCAACAAGGTATCTATTTAATAATTGAAATTCTGGAATAAGAAGCTTATGCTTGCATTGGAACCGTAACATTATCTTTTCTCTTTATTGTCTTTGCATATCAAAGAAGCCCCAGTATACTTACTGGTACCACAGCATTTGATTTATGGACGTTGTTGTTGAACACAAATCAAGTAGTTACGTGCCTGGGAAGAATATAGTGCAAGCTCTTTCATCTAGACTAAGTTCCATAGAAAGCAGAAGGGAAAAAGTTTGCTCAACTGTTTAAGTCCACTTGTTTTCATCCTCTCTGATTGAAAGACAAGAGGCATCAATAAGGACTAGATGATGATATAACAATTTAGAATTTAAAAATTTAATATTATTAGTAGTCCTCATCATGGTGTGTCTTACAATAGGTTCAGTTTTACTGCACAGAGATATTAGCATCTGGGCATCAGCAGGGCAGGCAATAGGATGAAAATGCCCCAGTCCTGGCCCTGGTTATTCAGAGGTTAAGTAAATGAGACCAGCTAGAAACAGCCTTGTCCCTCCTAAAATTTTTAGGTAATTATTATCCTATCTAGTTAACTGAAAAACGCATAAGCAGAAGAGACTGGTTTAGAGAGAAGAATAGTGTGACAAAGTAGAGAACATTATGCTTGAACTTACTCCGCTGCAGACAGCTCCACAGCACAGGGCTTAACCGCTGCGCCACCAGGGAGGCCCCGAACATCAGTGTTTTCTTTTCAAAAGAAGAAGAGAAAATTGGCATAAGTCATTCTGCTGAAGAGTGCACTTATTCCAAGTCACAGCTTTCCTACTTGAGCTTTTTAAATACACTGTTCACAAAATAATTAATATTAATAATCAGTAAAATGTGACAGATTGTGCACTCTGCAAGCAGGAAAGCCCTACAGTAAACTCGGGAGTATTTCCCTAAATGCTGTTTACATTATGTTTTCCTATCTGTCCAATCCCCTGTGGGCTTGAATTAGGTGGCAAAAGGATATTTGATTGTTAGATTTCTGCCCTAAGGTTAATGAGTAATGGTTGGGATCTGAAACAGGTATATTACATGGATCGTGTCAGAAATGCCCCTGCTGTGCAAAAAAGGTGTCAAAATGCCAATAACCAAGTGTGTGGTGAAGGTCATAGGGACTATATCTGGCCACTTGGTGGGCAGATCATAAACTCTTAATAAGTGGCACTTTGGCTGGGAAAGCCTCATAATTTGTCCACACATGTCTTTTCTTCTGGACCACCACACCCCATCAATCCACAGCCTAGGGCTTTAAACATTTCACAAGCAATCTCATGATATTTCTTTCGAAGTCCCTTTAAGTTAATGGTAAAAAGTGGCGTTCAAATGTCTAATTATTTCAGATATTCAGTGCATCATTTTAAAATTAAATTGCACATGTGAATCACAGACATGGATTGAATCCCTTTAACATGATATACCCTTCGATTATCTGAATCACAGAGTTGAATTTAAATCTCCCAGCTGCCACAGAAGGAATCCTGGCGACCTTCTGAACCAGCCTACAGAATTTCTAATCCAGTTATCTCACTGGCAGCTACCAAAGACGGGTAGCTCAGCACCACTGGGCTGCTTTTATAGTAGATTAAAAATGTATTTTTTTCCAAATTAATTTTTAGTATAATTTACAAGGATATTTCTTTCTCTCATTCAATATTTATTGAGTGTCTAATATGTATCAAACAGAATTTTAGAGTTGGAGGCATTAATCAAGAGAACAGACATGTTGGAGAGCTTTGTTTTTATATAATTCTTTGATTTGCTGAGTTGTACAGGTAGACGCTTGGTCTCACTGGAATTCAGTGCTATCAAGAGCATTTATGATTACACACTGTGATCTTTTTGTGAGAGGAAAGTGATGACAATTAAATGCATTTTTTTTTGCCGTATGGGAATCATGTATATCATTTCTCTACTCATCAGAAACTGAAGGGGCCACCTCTTTCTCTTTTTCCCCACTGTCATCTGCCAGGCAAATAATTAACATGTCCACCGTATCTTGAATAGCTGTGATTCAGAACCTCCTCAGCTCACCTCTGGGACATGTTGGGGGCGTGGTGGGGGGAAATTCATAAAAAGGCTATTCGTTGTAAACTTCAAATATTCCACTTTTTTGGTTTCTGGTTTTCTTTTTTAAACTTCCATCAGTGCTATCATTAGCCCTGCTTTTAATTCACTGGGGAGAAAAACCAGAGCTGGGAACAGACCACATGAGTGTTGCGGTGTGCATACTTGGGTTCTTAGGTGGAGACACTTCTGGTTGCCCTATTAAACTCATCTTCTGAGTGACTCGGGCTGGTTGCAGAATAGAGCTGTGGAATGTCAGTTTCCATGGGCGTGCTTTGCGGTCCTATGATGTTCCTCATTGCTGAAACTATGTTTGTATCATAAGAGATGAAAGACTTGAGTCAGGAATTAGAGAGCATTTTACACTCATCTCTGAGCTATGATATAAGAACTTTTTTTAGTTTCATATTTTTTGATAAATATAGGTTTATATTAATAGATTTGTAATGTTTGATGTTATAATGGTCTTTCTAGGAAATGCAATGAAATATCTTGGCTTTAAATGATCACATATACTGTATAAAAGAGTTTGAATCATAGTCCTCACCTTCCCTTCAGATCCTTTCTCTACTATTGATTATGCAGAATTTCAAGGGGATTGTTCATCTCTTACTGTAAATCTATGAGAAATCGAGTTTCTTTAAAAGCAACTGTATTTTGAGATATGTGGGGTTTTTAAAGAAAATTTGAATAGCTGTATCACTAAATAAAAATTCTTCATCTTTGTAGAAATAAGTTTAATTTTTCTTCAAAAAAGTTGTACAAGCTAAAGCATATTAATTAGAGTAATATATTCTGAATAAATGATTTATGACATCTTGACTTTTTATAGTTTTGAATAAACATACTAGAAATAAAACTTAAGATAATACAAGATCATGCTATTACATAAAGAGCTAAAAGAAAGAAAAGTAAAGTACATATTTTGTTGTTTTTTGTGTGAATTAGAATCCAACTGCATCAGTTACTGAAACTACAAGATTGGAGAAGTGCATAATGAGTGAATATTTTATTTTGGGGTTTCTGGGGCATCTTGAAGAGATTTAGTAGCTTTCATAGCCTTTTCACATACTTAGGAGTCCAGTAAAAACAAAATTAGTCTACCAGGTGATGATCATTGAAGCAACTGCCACAGATTTTGTTTCCTATTTCTGATTATCATTCCTCAGTTTTTACCTTGACTACATTTTGAATTAGCTATCTCAGAGCAAATGAAATCTCATGTTAATTGAAATTTTTGTATTCACGTCATAGGAAGTTGAGATACTGGTGCAGTTAAACTGGGTAACATAATTTTTAAAAATTATGGCACATCGTTTATTTCCCCATTACAGTTTCGGTATCTCAGAGGAATGATGACTCAAAGTTGAGGTTTAGTTAACTAAAACAGATTACTAAGTTAGCATAAACTCAATCAGTTGGAAACCTGGCAGCCAGCACAGTTATTTATGATGTGCCAAATGCAAAATCATGTTTCTGCTTTGAAGTTTTGCTAATGAGGCACATTGCCAATCCTGGAAGGGGAAAAAAAAAATCTCTTCTAAAGTATTTGGACGTGAAAATAATTTTATAGTTTATAATTTTATAATTGCATAGTTTTATGAAAAAGTTTCATAAGTTGTTATATAAGATACATTGACATAGGATTACTTGGCAAGCAATGTATAAAATTAATTATATGCTATTACTAAAAAACAAAAGCAACCAAGGAAAAACAATCATTGAATTCCAAGAAACAGATTTTCAAATATTATTTATAAGGCATTTTGTAATGAACAGATTCTTATTCAACCTTTCTACTTATCTATAGTTATCTTAAAATTGTCTCTCTTTTGTACTTGGTTCCTATTCTATTTCTTATCACTGAAATATGGAACTGCTTCCATAACATTACCAAATTAATAACACCATCTGTGTAAATGTAGATTGTGAAAAAATTTTTGTTGATTTAATAACTACATACAGAATGGAAAAATGTTTTCAAGTTTGTTTTGGGTACATTTATTTATTTATAATTTTTTTATTGTTATTTATATCTTTTACATTTTGTTTTCCCCTTGGGTAACCCACCACCAATTCACCCGTGACCCATCACCATGGTCCCTTGTGCCCTTTTGTACCCCATTTTGCGCCCTTGTCCTCTCCCTCTGTTTTGGATACATTTAAAGTAAGAGAGAATCTTTGCAAAGATGTCTGTATAGTCATAAAAATATTTTGTTGTACTGAATTATTCTGTTCAAGTCATATCTATGCCCAAGTTTCATTGTTGTATTAATAACATTTTTAATAAAAACATAAATGTATTTTAACTGGTGTAACTGAAGATTTAAATTTATAAATTAGAAATACTATAAAATATAATTCTGTGATTATCATTTCTACACTAAAATACATATAGGCACTATACCTGGGTATAAAAGAAGCAGCAAAAAAAAAAAGTATACATTCAGTTTAATTCAAGAAATACTTATTAAATCTTTATTATGTACCAAGAACTGTTCTAAATGAAGATTGAAAAAAAAAAGACAAAGGCATAACGAATGGTAATTGTTATCAAGGACCTTACAATCTGTTAAGTAGGGCCTCCCCGGTGGCGCAGTGGCTAGGCTCTGCTCTGTGGAGCTGTTGGCAGCAGCGACGCAAGTTCAAGGTCTGGCCAGGGAGATTCCCACATGGCGCAGCAGACCTCTCCTACCACGCCCGCTGCTCCCCTTAGCAGTGTATTTCCATTGATCTGCCTGTTCTGCTCCCCACTCTGTCTCTGGTGAACCCTCTCACCGCCCCATGCCTCTGGTTTGTACCCCAGCATTGTATGCATAAATAAATAAAATGAATATTTTTTTTAAAAAGCAATTTGTTAAGTAAATAAGCTATGTTCCCATAAATAATGTTTATTTATGACAATGCAATGTTGAGTTGAGGGAATGGTGCATTGAAATTTTAGAAAAGAGAACTAGTATTTTGCTGGTGTTTCAAAGGTGTTCACCGGCAAAAAGCTACTTAACACTTACTGTGCCAGCCCATTTTCTGTGCCACCGCATGAATGGTATAAGCATTCAATAAAACACACACAGCTCCTGAACTACTGGATATATTTTAATGAAATTTTAAATGCATAGAGATTAAAGCTTCTAGACTGAGTACGATCAAAGAAATAGCTCCTAATAGTTCCAAATAAATCCACTGTGGCATGAAAAACCGGAGACTAGATGAACACGTGAATACGTGAATACGTGAGCGGAGCAAAAAGTGTTAACCTGGAAGGATTAAGGGCATTTCAATTAGTGGAGTGGGTAAAATGTCAAGACCAGGCAACAAAGAATTTGTTTATGGAATTAATGTAAAGAGCCCTCTTGCTTGAATAAGGAAGAAATCTAGGGAAATTATGGGAAATAAAAAAAGAAATCTGGCTTTGATAATATTTGGAGGACTTCAAATGCTTTTATAATAATCTCCATATTCTAGACCTAGTTAGTGTCTAGTCTGTACATCTTGGGAGATGTGAGGGGTAGAGTGTTTTTGGAAAGATTAATCCAGTGGTAATATTTAGGATGTATTAGTGGGAACAATAATAGAAGCAAGAAGACTAAAATAATAGAAACAGAGTTACTTCCAGGACAAAGGTGGAAGGCAGTAGAAATGGTGAAAAAGAAAAGGTATTTGAGAGATGCTCAAGTAAAAGTTATCCTTAAATTCAGTAGGGCAATTTTTTCTATACCTCTCTTGTAAAACTTTTCTTTTAGTTTATGCATTTCTAATAAATTGAACATAGCTGTAAATTCTTTATTCACCTTTTATTGAAGCTCAAACAGTTTAGAAGCCAGACATATAGCAAGAGCACTTAAACAGCTCTTTGGAGAGGTCTACATGGAAAGGGACAGAGATTTCTACCTACACCTGGCACTCCCTGGTCTTGGAAATGTTCCTCCAGCTCTGTCAGTCTTTCAGGTGACGTGACACCTGGGCTGCAGTCCCATGAAGAATCCTGAAACAGCACCTGAGTCGCTAACTCATTCAAACCATTTTAATTGAGTGTTAAAAATTCTTGAGAAACTTTGTCACACTTCTTACCCAAATAGATACTTGTGTTAAATTAATTTTATTTTTATTATATATATATATATATATATATATATATATGTCAGAAGCAGAAGAGAAATTGACAGGTCATCAGAATAGAGTATAAGTAATAAAAATTTCAAGTGAAATTCTTCTCATTGAGTCCTTCTGTTAGATTTTTTCCCTTCAAGCTGGTGTCATTGAGTTCTCTGAGAAAACAAACAAACAAGCAGACAAACTTATTTTCTGTTTCCATTTCAATGATATTCTAAACAATGAATATGTACATGTATTGTTTCATACATTTGCCCATGTCATGTCCGTATGATCATTCAAGTTCATGTTTGTGCAAATGTTTAGAATCCCGTTTATACCGATGGACTAATATTATCACAGTGGGCTGCAGGAATGAAAATTAAGAGTATCTTGGCTGTAGAAAAGTGGTGTTAGAATTGAATAATTACAGACTGACTTTTAATTGTTTAATAATTTTAAGTATAGGGTAGATAGTAAAACTGAGGGGTCAAACCCTAGCAAATAACCAAACAAAATCTTATATTGTAGCATAGTTCCCATATTTGGGCTATGAATGGACATATTAGGAAGACCCTGTGTGCCAAATTTGCAGCAATTCATTGGCAGTGAATATAGTGATAAATGAAGAGTGAAACATGTTTCTGTCTAGAATCCAGAAATAATTGGTTTAGATATCTGTTTAATGTTGATTTAGATAACAGTTAATTTCAATAATTTTTACTGAGTTATTAGAAACTACCTTGCTAAAATTGAGAATAATTCTGGCTGTTCATTTTCTAGTCCTTTTTGTGAACAACAAATAGAATAATTATCATTTTATATATGAAATAATGTGCCTACGACAGGCTTTTCTGCAGGACTGAAGAAGGGTATGCTCAAAACAGTAGTAAAAGATAAGAAAACACAATTTGTTCACTTATTAAATTTTATGTTATACAAGTTATTTGTTATATGTTAGTTTTCAGAATAAGTAAATTTTAAAAATGAGTAGTCTTATCTTTTTCCTGCTATCTTAAGATATCTTAAGTCTTCCCCACCCCCATCTCTAAAATTCACCCCTTAAGCACAGGTTTCATAAACATAGAAAAGTTGCATACATCATGTAACATGTTTGCTTATGACACAACGTGTGTCTTTGCAGTTTTGTTTTTCTCCTCCCCTCTAGACCAGTCCTGGAAAGATGCAGTAATCAGCAAGTATACAACTTCATATCAACTAAAAGCACTTTACAGAGGCCGAGACTCCAAGGCAACAGATTTCCTATAGCAGTACTTTGCTAAGTGTACTAAGGTAATTAGCCTCAATAGGAGATAATTTTGGTTCACAGGGGTTGCTGTTGTTTTAAGTCTTTCTGGGAAATTTGGATTTTCCATTGATAGCAGTTTTAACATGTCACCCTGGAGCCAGAGTGAATTAAAGTGAAGAGCTACACAGTCTAAACAAACATTCCTTACCATTATCAGAAGACTGACAGCATAATAGCATAAACTATAGTCATGTGGTCACATTCACAAGTAATGCAGGAACAATTAAAAATCAAAGAAATGCTACATTTCCTAAAGCAGACTTGAGTCAGGCTAAGGGTGTTTAATGACCACTTTCCTCCCCCCCCCTTAAGTTTTATATTGTGTTTTAAGTATAAAAATATACAGCAATGTTTATTTGAGTCATTCTCATCAGTCTACCTTTATTTTGAAAACAAGGTAGACCATGATAATACTGCAACACAATTTTAGATATTTAAACCTTGGAAATACTATGTGATTTGGTGTATTTAATTTTTTATAGTATTTTTTTTATTTTGCCAAAACTGCATATTGCAGTTAGTCAAATAAATTTGGAGCTGTAATTCTACTACATTTTATATTTCCCCAAGAATATTAATGGAATGTGGTTATATTTAATTGAAGATGTTATGAGAAGTGTAGGATATATGTGAAAAGGAAAATATCCTCTGTAATTTTCCTTGTTTCTATAGCTAGCAGATTAAAATCATAACTTTAAGATTGTTGTCATTAGACTTCAGTGGTATCTAAAGTGAAAATATTTGATCAATAATTCTCCGTTACTGCTCAGTTGTCAAATGAGATGAAATTGTGCCTTTTATCATAACATGGATGGAACTTGAAATGACGATGCTTTGTGAAATAAGTCAGAAAGTGAATGACAATTACTTGAGTTTCCTCTCATATGTGGGATACAAATAACCAGCAGATGAGCTAACATAACAAAAATAACTCTTAGACTCTGAAAAACAAGGTGAGGAGAGGGTAGAAGGTGTGAATTTGGCGGCGGGAGTAGTGAGGTTGTGCGTGTGTTCAAGTCTGTCCTTGTGTTCAAGTCTGTCCTTGTGAAGCTTATGCAGGGTGGGAAACCAGGAGTAAATCAGTAAAATTTTATTACCAAAAAAAAAAAGAGTATCTTCTGAAAAAATGTTGATTTTTTAATATTTCTTTACTTTTAGATGACAGCTATAGAGATAATTAAAATTTGTCAAAATGCTTTTGGTGGCAGGATGTTTGTGTTATAAAACAGCAACAATTTTTTTATTATTGAAAGGAGGCTGTAATAATTATATCTCAAACATCTTTTGGACTTTGACTCTCTGTGTGTCTGTGTGTGTGTGTGTGTGTGTGTGTGTGTGTGTGTGTGTGTATGCATATCACAGATGATGAATTCGCCAGCACATGCTTCAAACTTAGTGACCACATGTCCTGCACTTTCCAACCCTCATTTCCAAATACTTTATTTCTGTAAGTATATTCAGATTTGCCCAACCTTATTATTTATATTAAAAAAACAAATATATCAATTACAGCAATATTAAAATATTTTCAAGTGAGGTTTTGTTGTAACAATTCTCCAAGTAGTGATCTCATAAACAACTCTATCCTTAACTTTATCCTGTTTTTTTAATCTCTGAAAATGACTGAACATTCTTCTGAATTCAAGGATTGAGGTCAAATGAAAACCGAACAGGAACCACTAAAAAGCAACAAACCATCGATGGTAGGAATTCAGCTTATTTTTAAAGTACTAGTTGTATGCAAAAATCTCTGCGAGTCACTGCAAGGAATAAAATAATTAGAAATACTCACTTCTAGCCTCAGAAAATATGTAAGCTGCAGAAAGACGGCTATAGAAAAACAAATACAGCACAAAACACATTGTGAAATGTTAAAAGAGAAAAACCGAAAAAGATACAAGTTCATGAAAATATCTCAAGTTCAGTGATTCCCAAGGCAGATCATACATGAGGCACACCTAACAAGATCTTGGTAAAAACTAGACTAGTACCTTTCTGTACTCACTGAACAAAAATTTCTAGAGTGCATATTTTAAAAAAATCGCTCCTGTAATTTGAAGAATAATCAAGGTTGGAAACATTAACCCACACTGTCCAGGGACAAAAGTTGAGAAGATGGTAAGTGGCTGCTATTTGTGGCTTGAAGATTATACTTTCTTCTCCCCTCTTTGCTGTCCTGCAGACCTCGCTTTTGGATGCTGGTTTTCTAATCTTACTAGAATACTTTACTAGAATACTTTTTGAATGTGTCATTTTACTCCACGATTTTACCTTCCAGTTTTGAGTCTGTGTTTTTTTCCGTTTTAATATTTGTTAAAATGCAAGTTTCAATTTATTTTTTAAATTTTCTCAGTATATATTATTTCTGCTAAGTAAATCTGCTTAAGAATAAGGCAAAGAAGCACCATTCCAAAGAAAATGTATGATTCTTTTATTAATGCACATGTATGACCAAAGCCCAACTTGACTCAATGAAGAATAGCAATATTTCATATCTTTAAGATCATTAGACAAATAGATACAAAATATATAAAATGTTTTCCTGAGTTCAACCAGCTGGATTGGAGTGAAATAGAGAAACTTTAAGCAAGAGCTCTCTGTGGGGAACAATAAACTTATCTCCATCTTGGGTTAAGAATAATAACAACATCAACAACAAAAATCTTCTGAGACAAATGAGTGAGGAGAGGGAAGAACACAGAGAAGTGTGGCCTTGTGTTCCTCCCCTCTGAGAACCAGTGTGCTGAGTCTGTTAAGTTCTTCCTGGCTAAAAAGACTTGAGTTTAAGCAGACCATGCTTCCAGATCATGCAGATTTCTGACCCAAAACAATTTTATTCTCGATCCACAATACAATTAAAACTGTTTCTGGTTCAAGGCACAGGGGGAAAAGTACCCAGGAGTGCAAAGGGTATCACATTCCTAAAAATTCCCCAGCAAAGAAGGTTCCAAGGGAAAGCCAATGCTAATGTGAATATTAAAATAGTTGAAAAAGTGCATTGAGTCTTCCTGGAACATACAATATGGTTTTCATTGTCTATAATCTGCCAGAAGGAAAGACATTAACAGCTCAGTAAACAATTGTCTCCAATCCATCTAATTTATTTTAGGTTTTACCCTAAATGCAAGGTATATGCGGGAAAAAGTGTTTATTTTACATATTGACAGAATTTATTAAGTATTTATTTTGTTCTGCTTTAACTCATCATCAAATATTTCCCTCTCAAATGTTGATCAGCTCAGAAGTATATATGAATTTAGTACTCATTCAACAAACTTTCAACCAGCAAGTATTTACCGAGCGTTGGCCATGTTTCACCTTAACTTAAGAATTACACAATAACATAAATTGAGACGAATGCACCTTGTTCTCCAGTACCCTTAAGTTCTTGTTCTTCAGTACCCTAAGAAGATAGATGGCATGAAGAAGTTGTATATATAAAAGATTAGTTTGTAGGGGGAGGTTGAGTTGGATACTCCCTGACCAGTGTATTTTGGGGGGCATTATAAAATAACACCCCTCTATCAGGTCATGTTGGTTAAATGAGAAAGCCTGAACTCCATTTAGCTTAAATCTTCATTTAGTAGGTATTTGTTCAGCAGCAAATCACTTTGCATTCACTTAGTGTATATTTTACTCAGCAGTAAAATGGGCATATCTTCCCTCATTCATAAAAGATGTGGTGATATGTAAATGATGATTTATTTTAATCTCATAGTTTAATATAAGCTCATTGAGATTCAGATACTATGTTCTATGTACTATGTTCAGGTACAAGACTGCGCTGAGTGCTTTGACAGGTATGGCTTATGCTCAAAATCACTGGTGAATCCTGTATATGGTGTAAGATACCTTATTCTTTCTAACAGATAACAAATCTGAGACTTAAAGAGTTGAGAGAAATGTGTCCTAAGGTCACGCTGTAGTAAGTCAAAGTCTTAAAATCTGTATTTTCTCAAATCCAAGGTGCACACTTTTAACCAATATGTCACGTTGCTGTCTTTTTTGTACAAAATTGATTTCCGAAGTATTTGTTATTAATTCCTTCCTTGAAATTCCTGCATGAACTCTTAGTCACCAATAGTCAGTATCTCTAGATTATTCTATTTAAAATGTGCACACTAACGGGAGAGGATTACAATAAGCAAACTAAGTCAGAAGGAGAAAGACAAATACCTGATAGTTTCACTTGGATGTGGAATAGAGAGAAACAAAACAAAGGGTCAAACCAAAATCAAACCTTGGAAATATGCCTGTAGGACTGAGTTTACCAGATTGGGAAGGGAAGGGTGAAGAGCAGAGTGAGGAGGGGCACAGCGTACTATGGTGGAGCCCGGTGGGGGTGTTGCTCAGAGATGCGATCTGAAGCGGTGTGACCTATACCTCTATGGCATATACCATGCTGTAAATTCATGTTGTACTATAAAAATTAAAAAAAAAAAAAAGGTCCATGCTAACCACGGGAAGAGTATAGGGCTGGCCTTCTGGTCTTTTCTATTAGAAGATTTGTTTTCTAAATTGTATGATTTTATTTTTGTATCAGAAGAAAGGAAACATAGTACTGAGGGGATAAAGTACATGACCCAAGTGTTGTTGAGAAAGCGTTGGCACGCATTAGCCCTAGAGACAGGCTCAGAACAAAGTTCTGAAGGGGGTGATCCTGTACCTCTAAACCATATACAGTGTTGTAACCAATGTTGCCTCAATATAAACCAACCAACCAACCAACCAAACAAACAAACAAACAAACAAAAAAACAAGGTCTACTGGGTGAAGGAGCAGGCCTCGTGTGGTGCTCTTGTACTTTGAGAGAACCCTGTCCAGTGACAGAATACACAAAAAGTACCTGACGATGATTGATAGACATAGAAAGGAAATGCTTCCCAAGTGGTCAGAACCATTTTCCTAAGCTACACCTGTGTTGCCTCTTACCATCCAGTCTTGACTTAGTTATTAATTGGGTGGGGTCAACTATAGAGAAGACAAAGATGGGAAATATAGCAAAGAGCAATGTCACTGCTTTGTATTATGTTGAAATCATTCAAAATAATTTAAGCTTTTTATACTCAGCCTAAAAAAGTAAGAGTATGTGGTCATCTAAAATTGGCTTGTGCATAAAGAAAGCTTGATAAATACTTCTGATAAATGCTTGTATTTTGATTTCATTACAATTATAAAGGAAGAATAGCAGAATGATTTATATGAAGTGGGTTAAGTAATAAAGTTGTTGGCATTAAAACTTGAATGAGCTGCTCTCTAGAAATTCCAAATGTAGGGCGTAATTTTGATCTTATACTCTGCCCATTAAATGACTTCCATTAACTGTGAACCCCTTGAGAAAAAAGAATATCTCTTTTTAGTTTTATGTAAAACTTAGTGTACTTAAAGAGTTTAATGTTTTAAAAAGCATTAGTTGGGTTAATGAAAAATTAATTTTAAAAGGCATGTCTAACAGACATCATTAACATACTATAAACATAATGAAAAGCCATCTTTTCAGGCTCCAGCTTATATCCAGGAATCTTCTGCCTCAAGATATAAAGTCAGTCTTTTCATATAAAAAAGATTTAGCCATGGGTACCCAGCCTTTGCATCTCTGGAACTGTTGAATGAACAAGGAAGGAATCAGAGACAACATACATTTATCTCAAAACTATTTAGAACTAGAAGCTCATTCTATCAATAATAATTATTCTTAATGTCAATGGCTTACTGTTTTTAATCTATAAAAATGAAATTCAAATTTGTGTTTACTAGAACAGTTCTCACAGAATAAAATCTGTTGGGCTGCTTCCTGGGTTTAGATTTTCACCTTGATTCTTCAATAAGCTCTTTGGCTACATATCATTGAGACTTTACTTTCAGTTAATAGTACCATACTTAAAATTATATTCTTAGTCTTCTTGTCTAACCAGTCCATTTATATTGATAGTTTGAATCTCAGAAAGGAACAATTATTTCTACCTGGGTTCAGACCCTTTGGAGTTGACTTCTCTCTTCTCTCACATCTATATCAGGGCCATCAGAGAATCCCATGAGTTCTTATTGGTCAGAGTAAAGGTTAAGTTGCTCTCATAAGGACGCAAAATAGAGACTTAAAGACCTTCAAAGTTTGTTCTTTGTCATGAAACATTCAAGAAAGATAATAATTATTCTGGGCTTCAGGGTATGATTATTCTGCCTTCCTCAAGGATTCCAAGGTACTCTAGTCATCACTATTTCTAGAAAGAATGAAGGAAAGAGACACAAGTGAAGGGAGACAATCTTTAGCAAAATGACTAGGAGTTGACACGACACTTCCATATAATATTCCTTTGCTGAGAACCTACTCACGTGGATGCTCTTTGCTGCAAAAATAAGCTTGGAAATAAATGTATTTTCTACCTGGGTATCACATGCCACAGATGGAGAAGAGAACAAATGTGGGAGGACTGGCGATGATCATTGCCATTAGTTTGTATTTTCAAAATATACCCAGTCTCTAGTTCTTATTATCTCCCTTAAGACACCACTACTCTACTACTACAAGACTTTATCATCCATCACTCCATCCTCCACCAATTGTAACTAGTGCATAACTAGTGGTATTGATTTTGCTCTTACCTCTCAAAACCTATTCAGAACATCTCAGTCAATGATTGTGTTTAAACTCACATCTGACCATGTCATTTTTCTGCTATGAACCCTACATTACTTCCCATCTCACTCTGAGTAAATACACATTAGCTGATCGCTGCTGTTTCTTGAGCTCAGTTCCTATTCATACAATGGACCAACCAGCTCTAATCATGGCTGGAATGTTCCCACCACAGGGAACTTGTGTCTTTGCAGTAACTGAGGCTTCATCTCTCCCAAGGCTCATCCTTTACCTTCCTCTCCATCCAATGTCCCCACACAACATTAGCCTTGGCTAGTCTTGCCTCTTCCACCATTTTGCTACTCATTAACCTCTTTTTCTTTTCTTTGACACCTTCTAGCATATTAGGTATTTTATTACTTGTTTATTCTTCCCCTTTCTCCTGCCTTTCCATTCCAAGAGCAGAAGGAAAGCTCAGGGACAGTACATATTTTTGTTGTTTTGGTTCTCTACACCTTGTGTAACACCTGACCCATAGCAAATGCACAATTAATACTTTTGAATGAATTATAGGAAAAATAAACATATAATCTCAGGCATCTGATTTCCTGTTTAAAGCATCATCTTGTAAGTACTTAGCAGGATATAAGGAATTGATGATAATTAGAATATTGTGACACTCTAAGAAACAGATTATTGAATGAACAAAGAAGGAATTAGAGACCTGAAAGCAAAGTATTCATGAAATCACACAACTATTTTCCTTTTCTTACTTGCTTCAGATTTCTCAGCTTAGTACAACATCAATATCTACTTAAGGTTTATTGGGATTTGGAAAGATAAATATATGAAAAACACGATGCAATAGCTTGACTTTTAAATTTTTATTAAAAGAGTACCAAAGAATTTTCTAAATTCAAATAGCATATCTGAGTAATTTACACAATAGCTCTTTTTCTATTTTGATTTTCAGTTTCTATTCGTAAGGTTGTGGTGAACCCCAAAGATGCCTTAAATATGTTTAGTAAATACTTTGTAATAGTAATTGAGAACCTCTATGTAGCTTCAACATTTTTCTGTAATGTAAATCCTCACAAATTCCCTGTGATGTAGGTGCTTACAGTGACAAGTTGGATGTGATTATAGCTGACTTTAATAATTAGAATAATAATACATTAAATAAAAGTCAATACTTTAAAAATACTTCAGCTTTGACACTAAAGTAAAATTAAAAAGTTTTGTAAATATGAATATATTTTTCTAAAATGAACATTTACTTACAGGGGATACTCTTTTCTTCCATACGTTTTTATTTCCTCAAGTTCAACTAACAAAGAATTTCCAAATAGATTTAAAACACAAAAACCAGTAGTATTCAAAACAATTTCCTCTTTTACACTGTGATAAAGATACAATGCATGGCAAGATCAGTAATTCAAAAGTAATTATTCTGGCTTTATTTTCTAAGTAAGAGAGAAGAAGATGAATTTTTCTACATATTAACTACCCATACCCCCAAAATAAAGTTTTTTTTGTATATAGTATAAAAGCGACAAACTTGAAAAAAAAAGCAAATTATGAATAAAATGACAGCGTTTAGAATTATCAAGGAAACAGACCAGCATCTTGCTAATTTGCTTTCAGGAGATGACAGTAGTGCTGTTTTTATCTCAAACTTGGCTCAAGTTTGGGGAAAAATATTTCCCCAGGAAATTTTAGCCCAGCTGAAGCCATTGATTTTTACTGACTCTATTCAGTAGCCTCATTTCTTAATTTCTGTTGCTTGATAGCTCAGCCCCACACATTTGGGTAGTTATTCAGAATTAAATCAACAACTTTGACAGAGGTAATATTTCTGCTGGCCTTTCACAAAATGCCCTTTTATTCCAAAAGATGAACAAGAACCAGAATGAACGTGCCCAGTTTCCTAGCTACCGCAACTGCGACGTTCAAAAACAGCGTTTGAACATCCACTGTTCTACAGACATCGTGGAAGCAGGAATTTCAGAAAGAACCTGAGAAAAGTCTTCAAAGGATAGAATTTATCAAACTCTGAAAAATTTCTTTATTATTTTTTTATAAATATATATTTTTATTGTTATTTATGTCTTTGGTGGGCTACCCAAGGGGAATACAAAATGAAAAATTTCTTTAAAAACTACATCTCAAACTTCCTAATATTTTATGGACAAGTCTGGACACACTCACCAAATTCTTTCTGCAAAATTCTCAATAGTGTTGGGCCTTCATAAAATCCTTGACTATGTTACTAAACACAAGCAACAGATAACATTAAAGTCATTGAAATAAAAATGCCAAAGTCGTCTGGATAGTAAAAGAATAATTTCATGGCTTTTTACAAATCTTCTATTTTGATAATTTTTATATTGATTATGGAAGTTTTAGTATCACCATTATTTTCATTAAAGTTTATAATGTTAGTTAAGGTAAGTATAGCTAAAAAAAAAAAAAAAAATCCCAGAATGTTCTGGGGTTTAAAGGGTCACTTCCTTAATAGATTGGGGCTGTGTCAAATCTACTTTAAAATGAGATAGTACATATAAAAATACTTTGAAAAGTTAAAAGCATCATATAAATGCAGGGCCTTTCTTAGACTGCTTTGGAAGCAATTAGCGATAATTACAAATACTGATAGAGAGAAAAGAATAAAAAATAATTTCATTGCCTGTTTTCCCCAATGCAAGTAAATCCATGGATGAGGAGAAATCTGTGTCATGCATGAACATGTCCAGACCACTAAATACCACACATGTCACAAGTGTGCAGATCTGGTCTTCCCAGGTGAAATGCTAGACCCCACTAGGAGTACCACCCCACGCCCCTTAAACAATATATTAAATGTAAGTTTTATTTTAAAGTAATAAAGTACTATTTTTAAAATCACAGTATTCCAATAAGCATCATTTAAAAAATTATGTCTTTCAAATTGACTCACTTCCAAGTTCTCTCCATGCATTGCTCTCCTCAAAGGGGAGGAATGACTTCCTTTAACTTCCTTACTTTTATGGCAAAAATAATGCACAAAAATTTATTATTGGTGGAGATTCAGAATTGATTTAATGTAAAAAATGTAATGTAAAAAATGTAATGTAAAAAATACTTCCTAGGACTGTGCCTGCAAAGCTGTTGGATAGCTCTACCCCCCTCTACTGGCTAAATTGTCACCCTAGTTTCTGAGTTTTGTTGACTCAAAACTGACACTTTGCCAGAAACAAACAAGAAAACCCGCTCAGGGGGTGACACTTTCCCAGAGCTGCTCAGGCGGGTGTGCTGGGCTCCCCAAGCTAGCGAGGGGCAAACAAGGCTGAGAAATTTCTTTCCCTCTTAAAAAAGTGTAACTACCACGAAGAAAGTTATTGGTGGGAGAAATGAAGGATTTTCCTTAAAAATTAAAAAAAAAAAAAAAGTCCTCAGAAGATTCCTGAAGATTAAAGTGCTCTGCGTGGCTAGAATAGGACTTTTCCAGGATAAATTAAAAAGAACTCAACAATTGTACAGACCGTCAATCACATCCACGCTCATGGCTGAAAAAGTGTGACTATTAAAAAACGAAAACCAAAAAACCGGGCCTCCCTGGTGGCGCAGCAGTTGAGTGCTGCGCTGTGGAGCTGTAGGCAGCAGCGACGCAAGTTCGACACCCAGCCAGGGAGAATCCCACATGGCCCGGCAGACCTCTCCTGCCTCGCCCGCTGCTCCCCTCAGCAGTGTATTTCTGATCTGCCTGTTCTGCTCCCCGCTCTGTCTCTGGTGGGCCTTCTCGCTCCTCCATGCCTCTGGCCTGTACCCCAGCTTAAATAAATAAATCTTAAAAAAAAAAAAATTGTCAAAAAATCATCAAAAAAAAAAAAAAACAACAAAAACCCAAAACACCCCTCTTGATGAACAGCCCATTGGGTCTCCACCAGCAGAGTCAGCGCCGGCAGAACCTGGGCTCGGTATTTTAAGTGGCCTGACATGTTTTCTTTGAGTTCAGGGGGTTAAACAGGTAAGTGGTTTCACATGTAGCTCCTTCCTTCAAAACCTGAGGACAAAAATGATGAGCTGCCCCCTCTTTTCAGAGGTGGAAAGAAACGCCTCAGAGAACAGGCTCCCCGGAGACCCAGCCCAGCGGTAAGTGGAACCTTGTGAGGAGGGCGCCCCAGAGGCGGCAGCTGGGTTCTGTCACCCTGACTGGGGCGGTCGTGTTAGTGTAGCGTGACCCCGGGAGCACTGGCACAGATAATGCCGGCACCTCTCTCCGCTCTAATCTCCTGCCCGTCTGAGCAATTCAGCAGGAGATAGGGGCGTTAGGCCATATTATTCCAAACAACATTTAGCTGAATGGTAGCTCAAGATTGTGACAGCAAAGACAAAGTCTCCTGGTCAAATGCTTTCCCTCCCAGAAAAGTTTCCTGTTTTTAGTGCCCAAATGTCATGAAAATGGAGCCCAAATGGAAATCTGACACCATCTCAGCTGAATCTAGGAGAATATCTAAATTTCGGAGGGAATTTTGGGGCTCTCCTTGGGCTCTCATGGGCTGTGATAAACGCCACCGAATCTCCAGATAAGGACTGAACCACTCACTCACACATTTGCATATTCTCTTGCCATTATGCCCTGTCTCTGGATGTGGGCAGAGAGCCTGGCTCTGCGCGAATACTTGGTGTTCTGTAGCAGAGTGCTTGCGGCCTCACCCAGCCCTCCTGCACTCAGACAGCATCATAAGCACATAACCTGGGTCAAAACTCTAAATGCTGGGAGCTAAATGTGGCTTTTTGTGTCAGTGACACAGCCTCCCCTATGTTCTGGCACCACTGTGTGTGTTTCCTCCAGCCAAAGTGAGCGAAAGTAAAAGCTTGCTTCAATTCTCGCAGACAATTATCAGAGTTATCACTGTACCCTAACATTTGGCATTTTCAAGTGGGCATTTAAGCAAGTCAGTATTTAATACATGTCAGGAGAATTAACGGCACCCCCTCTAGTTCCTTTTTCTGTTTCTGTTGTTTTCCCTTTTAAAATAGACAGCAATAAGATTTTGCTGTGATGTTCTAATAATCCAATTTAGATTTCAAATTCTGGCAATGGGACTTATGGGAAAAAATAAAATCTCTCCGGTAATCTGAAATGCCTGGTGTTCTGAAATAAGATCAGACAGTGATCGGAGATGACTCTTTCCTGTGGCAGGACATGGTGCTTGGGGAGACTTGTTTACTTTTGTCTGCCCAAAACATGACCTGGCTTCTCTGCGAAAATTGACTGAAGGCTCAGCCAAGGCCTCACACCTGTGAGGCTCACAGTTGTTATCAATTTTGCATGATGCTGATCAGTAAAAAAAAAAAAAAAAAACCCTTGCAGGAAAATGTGCATATTACACACTTCGGAGGAGGAGAATATATATCAATTTTCTTGATCATTTTTTCCGAATTATATTTATTGAGGAAAATAGATTTATATCTTCACATCTGCACCAGGGGTTATAGGTTCAGACTTCTGCCAATGTATACTTTCACCCCCTGCCCACCACCAGTGCCTCAACTTTTAAAAAATCTCAACAGATTTGTTTAATAATAATTAGATTTCCTTTATTGAGTAGCATTTTATATATCATCGAAATCCATGCTTCACGTGAGAAAAATTATTTTTCCTGCATGTCAAATGAAATAGATTTTGATGGTCGAAAGTAATACACTCATTCTCTGTGTGTGTGTGTGTGTGTGTGTGTGTGTGTGTGTGTGTGTAAGGGGCACAATATTTCTTGTATATTGAAATAAGTCATTTGTCGAACTCTCTTTGTAAGTCTTAACAGATAACACAGCATGGCATTAATCCACTCATCAGAATGCTTGATCATTTTATTAACAGCTATGCATATCTTTATATCTTTTTTTGTCACAAAAACATAGGGGAGAATTTTGTAAATGATACACATGCTCACCATTTGAACCTAATTAGAAACATACCTCTTTACCACTAGAACTTAGTAATTTTTAAATCAGTTCCTTTATTTTACTGATTCAGAAACAGAATCAACAAGGTGAAATATTCCTTCAAGTTCACCTACTTGGGCATCATAGAAGTTCCAGACAGACCCAGGTCTTCTGAGTGAGTCTGTTTACCTTTTGCCCTTTAACCTCCTATACTTGACCATTTGAAAAATGCTTATTTTAAGTCTGTTAGTAAATGGAGAAGTAGAAATACAAACATAATTTTAGAGTTAAAACATAGGCAATGAGGATTAGGAAAGGTGAGATTTAAAAAATAGGCAAATCAGAAAATTTGTGCAAAGCACTGAGCTATAAAAATTATTACAATAGATCAGAAGTACCATGCCAGAAAACAAGGGTTCTGCAGAACACCTTGTGCATAATTGATAAACTCTTTAACTTGTTCCTGTTCCAGGTGAGAATACAAACTCTGCATGTTCACACCATGTCAAAAAAATGTTAGGAGAACTAAGGCCCCCAGTGAAGTGAGGCTTGCGCCACCACTCCAACAGTGCTAAAGAAAACAAAAAAAGTCTGATTATTTGAAGCAAAAAAGAAAGGCATAGAGGACACTTTCCTTAGCTGAGAGGTCTGGGATGAGATGGTGCCTGGACTGAATTGTTCAAGATATAAGACGGTTAAGAGGGCCTTTTACTCAGAGGGATTGTTGCAACGCATGCTACAAAGGCACAGAGCTGAGAAGGTGTTAGAAGGACTTCTGTTGGGAGGGGCAGAGGAAGAGGTCAGAAATTCTGGAGGGAGCCACATCCTGAAGGCCTCACACACCGCAATGGATAAGGGTGTGCAGAGTGGACTGAATCCTGGAAATGGGGTTCAGATGGGAACTTTAAAAATTTCCAGTATTAACATTTCCTCTTGGGTACTTCACCAAAGTACTGCTTTAGCCACTTTCAGTGATACTACATTTTCATTATCATTTTGTTCAAAATGTTTTCTTAATTTACCTTGTGATATTTTCTTTGACCCATGAATTATTTAGAAATGTGCTTCTTATTTTATAAACATACTGAGTTTTTCTTGTTATTGTATTGCTATTACATTCTAATTTTCTTCCGCTATGGTCAGAGACCATTTTCTGTGAATGTACTTTTCAAAACAATTTGAGAATTATTTGGCTGTCTAGAATGTGATTCAACTTGGTGAATGTTCCATGATCACTTGTTCTTCAGTTGGTAGATGTCATGTGCTTTTGCTGTCAGTTTGGTTATAGTAGTTAATAGGGTCATTTAGTTCTTCTGTATCTTTACTTGGTTTGTTTCATATGGTTGGTCCACCAACTACTCAGAGAAGGGTGTTAAAATCTCCAATTATAATTGTGGATTTGACTATTCCTCCCTTTATTTCTGTGAATTTCTGCTTCATGTCTTTTGAAACTGTTATATATAATTATAATATTTAACACTATATTAACACATTAAACATAATGAAATGTCTCTTTTTATCATTAGCACTTTTTCGTCTCTAAGTCCAAAGCAACAGCAAACTCAGATTCACCCAGTGTAAATTGTCTTTCAAAGACAGATTCTGCTCTCAATTCTGCCCACCATTTCCCAAAACCTGGGGCAGTCCCTACCCACATGCAGTTATTGCTGATGAGTTTGTAGAGTTTACGTTTAGAATTGATGTGTAGTCATCCCTCTGCAATTTCTTATTTCCAAGATGCTTCTCCTAAATTTCCAGTTGCTTTTTCAACCCTAAACTCTGTCTTTTTGCCAGGATGTGGCCTAGAAAGTCATAAATGACTTTAGATTTTGTTCTGAATGTTGATGGGAAGCATCGAAGACTTTGAAAGAGGGGTGCGATTGATGAGAATTTTATGGCAAGAAAGTTACCCTTATTGCTCTCGAGAGAATGTGCTGTAACATAGCAAGCGTGAAAGTTGTTAGACAGGTTAGGGTGTGATTATAGTCATCCAGACATGTATTCTCAGCTTCATCGTCAACCAGCTACCTGCAGAAATAAACACAGACTCTGGGAAATGGAAAATTTCCTTATTCACAAGGAATCCATCTTTGTCAGTGTCTACCTCGCCAAGTCTGTCAGGGCCTGATTCACTCTAAGTGTGCTGAGGAATAGTGAGCCTTGGCTGAACACAACCAACCCAGTGGATTCCTGAGGAGGCTGGTTGTTTTGAGTCATTCTTCATAAATATTTCTCCTGATGTCTTGCTCTTTTGAAGCAGTGAAGGGAGAAACTTGCTCCCAATACTGGCTTCTTTTGAATAACTCTTCTGTATTGAGCTGAACTGTTGCACTTATAAACAGGACGACAATCACGCTCTAAGACTGAATGTTCCTGGGAACTTGCCACAACCCATTGGCGAATATTCCATATCAAAGGTCTTTGCAGTGCCTTCTTGGTAGAAACAGATTTGTGACTTACACTTCCCACCCTCCCACCCTCTGCTACCAGGTCTCTCTCCTGGCAAAGTTAAGTGGGTTCAGAGGAAAGAAACAGCTATCATGTTCCTCGTAGGCCTGGAGAGTACCAGTGATAACCACGAAATGAAAAAAATTACTAAATATTTAAGAATAACCCACAGTTTTAAGGATAGAAATGAAGTTGAAACAGGAGACCGGATGCCATTGAAATAAGGATAACTTTTTAAGACAGAAATGTCATGAAGGAATCAGGGAAAAGCTTAAAGTAATTTGATGAGATGTGAGGGGAAAACATTTACAAAAAAGGGAGGAATATTCCAAGATAATAAAGATTTTTTTTCTAGTTAAAATAATGATGTGTTTAACTTAAAAATAGAGGCAGTGCAAAATGCAATGGCTGTTGCTGAAAACCTCATTAACAATATGGTAAACGAATTGGGAGTTATCCTACAATAAAGACAAAGAATGACTATTAGTAGAAGAAAAGATAAATTTAATGAAAATAAACCCAGGAGATCAAATATCTCAATAAAGTTTTCAGAAACAGATGGAGAAAGAAAAACAATCAAAGATACAAGAATATTTTTCTAAATTGAGTTTTCAGATTAAGTCTCTTGACTGCTAGGCAGATTAACAACAGACATTCTCAATAACCTAGAAAATGTTCTCAATTCCAAGGATAAAGAGCAAATCTTTCAAATTTCCAAATAGAAGAATTTACCGATACCAAATCAGAATGAAGAGAGATTTTCCTCTGCAAGTCACCAACCTGCAACAGAATAAACAATATTTATATTGTTTTATTTATTGTTATATTTATTTTAGAAAAATAAAAATATGAGACTTCAACGATCTTATAGGCAGTCAAGATGTAAATGAAGGATAGGAGAGAGAGTTTAAAATTTATTCCACAGAAATTGAATATTAGCAAAAATATAAACATAAAGAATTTATTATTTTATTTATGCATACAAGAACTGGGGTGTAGGCCAGGGGTGGGGGTGTGAGAAGATTCACCAGAGACAGAGTGGGGAGCAGAACAGGCAGATCTACTGAAATACACTGCTGAGGGGAGCAGAAGGGGGGGCAGGAGAGGTCTGCTGCACCATGTGGGTCAACTCCCTGGCTGGGGATTGAACTCATGCCACAGGGGCTGGTGGTGGCTTGATAGTGCTGAGATTTTAACCCCTGTGCCACCAGGGAGGGCCCATCATATAAAGAATTTAAAGAATAAAGATAGATGTATGAATTGTGGGCAGAGTGAAAACCAAAACTAGTCAGATTTTCTTATGCCCATGGAGTAATTTTAAAAACCGGGAAATGCTCAGTCACTGAAAATCTTCATAAGTCCCAGAAATACATATTTCATGGTGACATCACTGTACTAAAATAAAAAGTCTGATTTTTTAGAGATTATTAAAAATAAGAATATTCCATATTAAAACCTATAGGGTACAATTGAAGAAAAATTCACAGTTTTAAAAGATTTCACTATAAAGAAGAAAGATTTAAAACAAATAGAATAGCCACTCAATTTAAGAAAGAGAAAAATACAGGAGCTGGAAATTAATAAAGATAAAAATAGATAATACTGATTTAGGAAGCAGTAGTAATAGCCAACATTTATAAGGCACTTGCCGTATACCAATTACTGAGTAAGAGCTTGGTAAGCATTGTCTCATTTAATCTTCATAATAACTCTAATAGGTAATATTCATCATGAAAAATAACAGTCGTGGATCTGTATGTGGCAAGAAACTGCATCAGACTCTAAAGAAAACCAGAATTACAATTGTTATAGATGTCTTTTAAAAACTCTCAGTATTTGATGAGTTTAGAAAATAAAATGCTAGTACTCTCTAGAAAACTAAACAAAACAGATGTAAGATTCAGTGAATTTGAATAAAAACACAAGGTAATAGGCAGTATTTTGCTCAAATATACCTGACCTATACTTGAAACTAATATATATAATTTATATATGACTGATAATGAAAACAACGAGCTGAATCTTTACACAAGTCAGTATTGTTTTCTAGAATTTAATATATCAAGGAATTAGTATTTCCAAATAGAAAAATCTTGGAATTTGAAATATATGTTTATCTAAAATTACACATTAGGAAAACAGAAAATGATATTTATTAAAATCAAAATTTATGGGATGAGGCCAAATCTATAAATACAAGCAAATTAACAGACTGAACCATTTTGATTATTAAATGAGAAAGAATGTAAATAAATGAGTTAGTTAACTGAAACGTTATATAAATCTAAGGGAAATTAGCAAGGAAGGATTTCTAGAGCAAAGTAAAACTATTATAAAATAGTCATAAAGACACAAGAACTAAATAAAACAAAAATAAATTTGGGGACTACAAGACCAATTAGTGGTTACCAGAGGGGAGAGGGGAGAGAAGTGGGAAAATGGAGAAAAAAAGAAGCAATGATAGCATGAAGGAGAGACCTGGACTTTTTCCCATGAACTTTAGGTAGGGTGTACACATGTTCAGCTTCAACAATGCACACCTGAAACTTACATAGTATTAGAGTGCAATGTTACTTCAACTTAAAAAAATCACACATGATCCCTCCAAAAAATAATCATTAATAATTAAAAAGGCGAACTCTTATGTGAAAAAATAAAACATAAAAAAAGATTAAAGTTTGGGCATCTTTCATTTCCTTTTTTTCTATTTCTAATTCATGCTGTGTGAACTCAAGTTTTTCATATATTATTATCAAGTTGTATGGTAACTGCATTTTATTCTCAGTGTTGATTCTGCTCTATACTGTTTCCAGAATTGATTTAGTGGTGGGATTTCTTTGCATTCTTTTCTGATCTCGTTCAGCTTGTATGCCTGTCCCTTATCTCGGTCCTTCTTCACCTTCTGCAGTAGACATCATTGTATCGTGGACCCCACATTCTTTTCCATGAGTTGCTTACTCCTTCACCAGGTTACTCTCTTTGGCGACTTCACCAGGTTACTCTCTTTGGCGACCGCATTAAATCAGTCCCTTGCTCTGGAGAACAAGAGAAAGCTGGAGAAAGAGACCTCAGTTAGACTTCTGTCGGTATGTGGATTTTTAAAACATAAAGCCTGGCGCCTCCCTGGTGGCGCAAAGGGTTAAGTCTCAGCACTAGGAAGCTATCCAGAGCCACCACAGCACGAGTTTGATCCCGGGCCAGGGAGCTTCCCACATGGCGCAGCAGACCTCTCCTGCCTCGCCCACTGTTCCCCCTCAGCAGTGTATTTCAGTAGATCCGCCTGTTCTGCTCCCTACTCTGTCTCTTGTGAATCCTCTCACCCTCCACACCTCTGGCCTATACCCCAGTTCTTGTACGCATAAATAAATCTTTAAAAATAAAAAAAAAAAACATAAAGCTCTTTCCAGCAGCCTTTTTGATTGTACACAGCTTGGTCTGTAGTGAAAAAGCAGAAAAAAACAGTTGCATGGAGGAGAGTGGAATTAAGAGAGAAAAGAAGCCTCGAAGGGCTCAGCCAGTTACATCCCAGACCTCAGTCAACGGGCTCTCCCAGCATTTACCCTACTAACTGTCTCTGACTACTCCGGACCAAGAGGGGCCCTCAACATACTGTCCTTTCGCACACTTCTTAGGTGGTATTTCTGGTGATTAGTTTACAATGACTAATTAAGAATACAAAGTAGAATCTAGCTCTGCTTTTTGAGGCAGTCCTTTCTACAGGTGAGCTATTACTCTGTGCATCCAGTGATATGTTAATCATGTTTACGGAGGTGCTTTTATTATTATTTTTTTGTAGCAATTCATTCTTGAAAGATAGTTTCTCGGATTCCTTCTATTCCAATGCTGTCTGCTGTCTCCAGCCCTTAGTCAGCCAAATGCAGGCCTCTAGCTGGTTCTCCGTGTGAGGAGGCTAGCGGGTGTAAGAATCGCCCACACATTGTGCTGAGCGTGCTAGAGTTCATTTCTGGTTATCTGAAGCAGCCTCCCAACTTCTCTTGCTAGAATCAGCAAATGAAGAACCATAATCCCACATGAGCCATTGGGAGGCTCAGTTTGTTCCTACAACTGATTTCCTATCTTGGAATGTCAAGTGCCACCCCTCGCCAGTCTGCCTCCTCCTTCAGTGCGCTGCTGGCTGTTCTTTATCTTCTCTCTGGTCCTGGAGGATAAAGGTTCACACCAGAGTGCACTTGTTTGTAACATAATGAAACACTTTGCCCAAACCACTGTTCTATGTGTCAGCAACCAGGCTATTAAAACAGGCAGTTCCAGTAGAAAGATTTCATAATGTGGAAAATGCGTAGTATTAGAGAAGTACAGAACTGGCATAAAGAGAGTAAAATGCCTGCGAAGAATCTGTCTGTGGGTTCCTGAGTATCTCAGCGTTAATATTTTTAGAGAAATGATTTTAAGAGAGCTTAGAAATTGATTTAAAAAAGTGAATAGGCCTCCCTAGTGGTGCAACTGGTTAAATCCCAGCACTAAGAAGCTATGGCAGCCACTGCAGCACTAGTTTGATCCCCAGCCAGGGACCTTCCCACATGGCGCAGCAGACCTCTCCTGCCTAAGAATAATAAGGTGGTGTTGTCTTTAAGTGGTATCTTTGTTACACAATCTAGATTTTCAAGAACTAAATTGTCAAAAGGAAGCTGCTGGCCTGGTCCCCATCTCTCTGGTTGGGTAAGTCCACGTTCAGGAAAATTGCTCCCTGGTGGACATTCCAAGGAGAAAGAGAAAATACTGCCCATTCTGGACGTCCCTGTCATTCTCGTCTCCACCAGAGCACTCAAGAAAATCCAGTCTTTCATGCATAAAAGCAAAGATGGTTTTCACTGCCCTGTCCCTCTTCTGATATTTACATTAAGAGAAAGTCCAGACATTAGAGAGAAACATAGGGGAAGCTGGGGACTAAATATGAATAAATAAAGTAAGCCCTGAATGATGGTAATTGTTGATGGTACAGTAATTGGTCCTTGCAACTTTATGGAACAGATGGAATTGCTAAAAGATCTTAGGAAAAGATAGCTGGTGGGTGGCATACATTATATAACTGTCATATTTTGAACTGAAAGAGTTCTGGGGGGAATAACTAAATTAGGCGTATGTAGAACAAATGTGTTTATTGTTATCTATTATTTATGGCTCTCTGGATAGCTGGTAGTTCATTTGACTATACTTCTGCCTAAACCAATTTAAATTAATCTAGCTGGTAAATTGAATAACACTATATCAACTGCTTTGCTGCAATCAAGATATATTGCATATACTCAACTCTCTTAATCTAGTAACCATATCTTCCAATGTTGATGGATAATTGCTTTTAAGTGCACCTCTGCCCTCTCTGCTTTTAGGTCTGGTTGATAGGACCATTACTGGAAGTGTAAGTTCCCAGAACCATTTTGAGAATGCAATTTGACTTAACTCTCCCATCAGTAATATCAGTATAATCTGAAGGTTCTAAAGGCTATTAGCTTCCCCTAATGGTCTTTGACTCCCTTAAATAATGACCAAAAGAGGTCTAACAGACAAGAGGAAACAAACTTCAACTTTCAATTCCCTAATATATTTTCTCCACCCTCGTATGAATGCCACTGCCTCTGACCAGCACAAACTGCTGAGGAAAGAGCACTTCTGGAAAGATCTGTGTGCTGTGTCAATGAACACAGAGAAGGTAGCCTGGTCAAACTGGTAATTTCCAAAAATAAATTTGTAATTGTAGCAGATCTGTTTCCATTTATACTTTCCTTGGACATTTGTATCATGGCATATGAGAAAGCTATAAAAAGTGGGGTGGTATATAAAAGTCTGGTTTGCAGACCTGTATTGACCCCTAAGTTAAACATGTTTCAGCATGAAATTCCAAGTCCCTTTCACCTATATGACAAGATCAGAAAATGAGCATTTTACTCTGCCTGCTTCTTTTAAACAACTGGTAGATAAAATGATTGGCTTTCAAATGCGGTAGGCACCAGCTGCATAGGCCTCTGTTCCAGCCAGGAAATCTTTTCTTTTAGAAACCATGTACATTCCTTCTGTACACCTACTCCTTTGGTGTTTAATATTTGAGCTGTCAGTTTGTAAACTTAGCTTAGATGTGCTCTTCACATTTTCTCATTAGGTTTCTGAGAACTCACCTGAATGTCATCACAAAGAGCTGTCATTGTAGACTTGAAGATGACCATGCTCCCCACCTTGGGGGGGGTGCACTGAAGGGGCTTTCCAGGGGTGACCACGGCTAACTGTGGGCCTGACTTTGCTTGCTGCTTGCCCTTGTGATCTGTAAATCCAAACATTGATGTAACATTTCATTCTCACAGTGTCACTCTAGATAAGAGAGGAGGGGCTGCCTGTTTTAGATTACAGAAGAATAAATGAAACCCGCAACTCCCCTTGAGGGCTACGGCATTGCGAAGATAATCTCTAAATAATCACATCTCAAACCTCTAATGCCAAGGGAAAAACAAAATGTATCAGCAAACCAATGAGCAAATAATAGCATGCTTCTGCCCCTGGTTCATCACACAGAACTGTCAGTCTGTGAATATATCCTGTTTTATCTTGAGTTGACATGAATGTATACATCTAATACACACATATGTAATCAAAGTATATTTATGCGTTTGGACCCAAATCAAAATGAGATCATATGTGGGAAAGTATTTGATACTTTGTAATACATTTTAAATAGAAGATTTATTATGTATAGATTTAGGTAAACCTAAGAAGAAAGATATTCCTTCAGCACAATCAGTGAATTATCCAGTTGGAAGTACATTATCTGACTCTCCACTGACATTTCCAGGTAATCATTTAATCATCAGTTCGTTTCCTAGCCCAAATCTTTCCATCCATGGAAAACTGTAAATCATAAGATATTTACCAGAGGAACCGAGATGACTGTCCCAAATCTCTGTTTTTCAGATACACGTGTTAAGCACTGCTTCCAAAAGGTATAAATATGTATGAAAATCCATGTGCATTATTGTCATATTGGCTAGTTCTTTATCTTTATACATGCATGCAAACATATCTATCCATACAAATAAATTCCATGAGTTTTTAAGATAAAATTAGGTACATAGACTGTACAGTCGCCAATCTTTGTATCTTGCCAAAAAAGTCATTGTTGTCTTAAGAAACAAATGTGGTTTGCACTAATTTCTCCCAAACATGTTTTAACTCACAATCATGTTTTAAACATATAAAACACAAATTCAACACTATGATCCTTAAGGGGAAGTATTATCCCTTTATACCTCACATAATTTTACTGCAGATCTTAGAACACTGCTAAATCTTAATACATGTTTATGTTCAATGATTGTTTGAAAAATGTTTCAAATGTATTTTTAAAATGCAATTGTATGTTGACTTAGAGGTGTCCAGCTGTTACTATTTATCATGAGAGATAGATGCTTACAGCCTGCAGAAGACGGTTAAGTCACACCATAAACCAGCAAGAGCCATCCAACCATTATAGCTGGAACAAAATATAATGAGGGAGAATTACTTCTCTTTTCCATGAGGGACTTGGGCTATAAAGTGATACCTGTTTATCCAGGTCATCCCTGTTTTATTCTAGACTGTGTGTGTGTGAACATTTGCTTTTCTCCATAGTGCCACATTCCATATTGTGAATAGTATATGAAAATGACAAATCAGTTACACCAGGGTTTGAAGAAACAAGACACTTGTCAAGTAGATCTTAGGAGTCTGGAATGTTCCAAATATGAAGTCATGATATGAATCCAGTAAAAGTTCTATTGAGACTTAAGTCAGAAAAAATTTTTATAATGTGACTTTTATGTACTTTGATAAGAACTCTTGAAAAGTTTCTATCCCTGAGGATTTATTCTTGCTAGGTATGGCCTACTTATGTGTTTAGAAGAAAATTAGAGAATGAAATAATAATATGCCCCAGTTATATTACATATGATATATAAATACATGACATGTTGCTGCAGGTTATGAATGTTTGATGCATAGAGAATCTGGTGTGATGAGCTATGTTCTGAAATGGGTGGATGGGGCCGACTAGCATTGCTGATAAGATGTCAGTCTGTTTCTCAGCCCTCTGTATACCTGATCTTCCTCTCTGAAGGCTATTTCCCTCTCTTTATATTCTGAAATTTTACTGTAATATATTTTAATCTGTTTACTCACTCTACAAACACTATATAAGATCATTCATCCTGGAGAAATGTCAGCTACCACACACTCCTGATGGAGTAGTCAAGAAAGGACAAGACTTGATACCCAGAAATCAGGGCAATGAACTAGGAGAGCAGCAAAAAGAAGAGGCAGGAGGACAGCTAGTCTACAGGGCAGCAGAGGGCAATGGCTCCAGGGCGCCATTTTTAGGAAAAAGGGGAAATCCTGGCTTCACTGGCATAAGAATTTGTGGGGGGAATATTACTTGTAGGAATGTAGAGAATTAATGGAGCATTGGGGAGGGGAAACTAAGGGAAAACAACAATACAATAGGGGGGAAAGAAACAATACAAATGAAAAATGAAATGTTTATTGATTCAAGAAAAAATGAAACGAATGCATCAAAAAAAGAAAATATAATCATAGTACACTCTGCCTCTCCAAGGAGCAATATTTAATGATTGAACTAATGAAAACACTAACTATTATTTTAACGGACAAACATGTGATTTATTATGTTGGGAAAATGAACCCAGCAAGGAAATGGAGAGTGGAAAAGAGCTAAATTTTCATCAACCACAACAATGTCAAATGCTAATATCTAAAATATTTTTTAGAGCAGAAGCATATTATTTAGAAATGTAAGGCTAAGTAGAGAAGTAGTAGCCACAAGCATTCTTTTTAAGGGATTACCTTTGGGGAATGGAACTGTGGGTGAGGGAGAAGGTGCAGCTGCGCACTGCTGTTTTTCAATTTGATTTTTTTAAATGATGTGCTTGCATGATTTTGATAAATACTAAATAAAAATAGGAGAAATCACAAACACAAATTTATCTTACTGCTAATCATATTTCAAAATATGTGACCCAGTTATCAATTCTTACTTGGTGTGGATTGATAAGACACTACTCTGTCAGGTTCCAGTGTAAACGGAGGTGGTTGTTGTTGGCGTGGGGGTGGCTCATGGGGGCACGGGGAGGAGTGGGAGCGCGCATGCGCACCACTGCTGGCCAGGATGCTTAGCTTTTGCTGCTATTCAGGCCTTTGTACCCACCATTTGCTGGTGCTCACTCAGACCTTGGGCCTCTCCGTCCCTCAGTACACACAGCATTTTCTCTTCGTTTGCTCTGTCTCCCTCTTGGCCCTCCAGTGTAGTCCGGCACAAATCCAGAATTTCAGTCATTGCATGAGAGGGGAAAAGAAGTGGGGGGGGGGGGTGTGTGCGGGGAGAAGAAAGTAATAAACGTGAGAAATTGTACCTTCATTTCGTATTATCTTATGATATCTATTTCCTTTTAAAGCAAATAATGCAGTGGAGGGTAAATGAGAGGAATGAAAAAAGATACTGAAAAGGAAAGTAAAAGGATTCTAAAGTCACCTTATTTCTCAATTTGTCAAAGTACCTGCAACGAAGAAGCACAGAATTCTCACTTAAGGAAAGGCAAATAAACTTCTTCACCATTTTTAAAATTCCCTCCATAAAAGTTTTTATTGAAGTAACCTTGGTTTACAACATTATGGAGGTTTCAAGCATTACATCAATAGCTATGTGCACTACATTAAGGTCACCACAAAATCTAGTCTCCATTTTTCACCATTCAATTTCACTACTTTAATCTGATTTACCCATACTCCTTCTCCCTTTCTTTATGGTAACCACTGTTTTGTTCTCATAGTCTAAGAGTTTATTCTGACTTTTTTGTTATTGTTGTTCATCAGTTGGGTTTTTATCTTCTACTTATGAGTGACATCACACAGGGTTAGTCTCTCTTATTCTGACTTGTTTCACCCTGTTCAGTGATATGCAAAACAAACAACAAAAAACTCCACAATTATAACAATAACAATACCCTTTAAGTCCATCTGTATTTTTGCAAATGGAAGGATTTCATCTTTAAAAAAATAGCTGATTGGTATTCCATTGTGTATATAAAGCATATCTTTATCCAATCATCTGTTGATGATATTTAGATTCTTTCCAATTTTTGGCTATTGTGAATAATGCTGAATTAAATATGGAGGTGCCTGTATCTCTTTGAACTAGTATTTTTGTATGGGGGGGCAGTTAATATCAAAGTGAGATAACTGGATTTTATGGCAATTCTATTTATAAATTTTTTGAGGAATCTCTATTCTGTTTTGCATGGTGACCACATCGGTTTGCATTCCCATAAACAGTGCTCAAGGGTTCCCTTCTTTCTACATCCTCTCCAACACTGTTGATTCTTGTCTTTTTGATAATAGCCATTCCCACAGGTGTGAGATGATATCTCACTGTTGTTTTGACTTTCATTTCCCTAATAATAAGAGATGATGAACATCTTTTCATGTGTCTTTTGGCCATAAGTATGTTTTCTTTGGAGAAATGTCTATTCAGATCCTCTGCCCATGTTTTAATTGGGTTGTTTGAGCTTTTTGTTGATGGTGAGTTTTATGAGTTCTTTATATTTTCAGTATTAACCCTTTGTCAGACATATGCATTCAAATATCTTCTCCCATTTTCTTTTTAACCTTTTTATTAAATACATAGAACCTCCCACTCTATTGTAGTGCAAGCTTTTACTCTACTCTCAAAGAACAAAAGGTTGACTCTTCATCCATACCCCTAATCCATACAAGTGACTAATATTTTTACAGCTAATTAAAAGAGTTATTCTCCCATCCTCAAACTTTATATTTTAGCCTGCTGCAGAGTATGTTGTATCGTCCTATATTATTCAGTAAAATTTTGCTGAATAACTAAAATGTCTAAGCCACCCATTTCAACAATATGCAAAATGGAAACAAATATTTGGAAATTAACGACTGACTTGGTTTATTTCCTCGGGGAGCGGAGGTATTGGAGTGATTGGGGACTTAAGTGTCATGTGACAGAAGTGGTTTGGACATTGGGTTGAGGCAGCAAATGAATGAAGCAGGCAACAAGGGTTGGATAACTCTCCTTGTATACAGTGTGTCATTAAGCCCTCTGCCCATGGAGTCAGAAAGAGATGACCTTGACCCTGCCGCTCACTAGCTGTACAAATTACTTGGGTAACTCACTTAAGCCATTTTAAGTACTTCATTCTTAAAATAGCCATCAAGATATTACCTAATTTGTTCAGTAATAGCTGAGGCTCCACCATAAGCCAGGCTCTAGGGATACAAAGGTGACTTAGTCATGGGCTCAGATCTTGCTGGACAATAAACAAGGAGTCTTATTAATTTGTGAGAAATATTCTGAAAAGCAGATGTGAAGATGTAACATATGAAACTAAACCTAAGAGAAAACTCTTTCAGAGGAATTGTTTTACAAAAGGGACCAAAGTATCGTGTTGCATGTTGTCCCCCTGAAGTAGGTAAGAGCAGGAATAGGATGGTCCTAGGTGAGGACACACTCTGTGTCATCAATCCTGGTGACAGAGCAGAGACAGGGAGGGGGTAGGCAGAAGATGAGGCCCAGGGTTTTTCACAATTTTCATTGAAATACTATTTGTTTGTAACAATGTATGTTTCATATGTACAACATTCTACTTTGACATCTGTATATAGTATATTATTATCACCACCCTTCTGCTTTTGAAAGAGTGAGTTATAGAGAACCTGGTAAGGATTTTAGACTTTAACCTAAGCATGATTAGAATCTGTTGACATTTAATGAAGGGTTAGGAGCATTACATGAGAAATCTGCACTCAAAGCTTCCTTCTTCTATCCCTTCCTTCCTGCCTTCCTGCCTTCCTGCCTTCCTTCCCTCCCTTTTTCCTTTCTTATTCCAAATAAAGGGCCCTTTCTACTCCAGGGAAAGTATTACTAATTTACATCTCACTCATTACATAAGGAACTACATATTATAAAATTTAAATTATCTATACCATATTTCTGATTTTTTCCTATGGAAGCTTAGCATGCCTTACAGCTGTGCTTTTCATATGATCAACCCTGTAACCAGGTTTGATGAGTATAAATTTAAAATATTAACTTAAAACAAATGTGTAATTTTTAGGAAATATAAGATTTAACCACTCTCACCAACCTTGTGATAATATTCATCTTCTCTGATACAAGAGCCAACTTGTGGGAAAATTCTACGAGTTCTGATGATATAGGCTCTTAATAAATAACAATATTATCACTATTCAAAAGAAATAGGAAATTGAAAGAGACCTTGAAGGCCCAGAGAAAATTAAACTTTATTTTGTGGGAGGGGTGGAGGATCAGAGAGAAGAGAGATGTTGGAGGCAGCAGAGCCAGAGACATCAGTCACACACAGTAAATTGGAGGATGATAAATAGAACACTCTGGATAAAACAAGGTGGCATGGGCGGTAGAGAATAAAGTGAGATGCATACAGAGACAGAATTATGTTACTTTGTGTGTGATGACTAACTCCAGGGTATAAAAAGTATGATTTCAATTTAATTTCCCCTTATATACACCAATGGATAGTTCATATAGATGAATGCTGAGTAATTTTCCATTCAAACAAATGGAGACAATGAATTATAAGTCAGGTTCCCTCAAATAAAAATGCTTGATTATAAACATCTTCATAATGCAGAAAGGGAGAAGGTACCCTAAAAAATTAACACATTACATTGTCTTGCATTGTAGAGTGCATTAATTCATATCATATATTAAATAAAATGATCAATTATTCAGTGGTTTGTTCATTTACAGAAGTATTTAGTTAGTCTGAAAGGACTTCATATAAAATTAAAAGGATGATATAATAAACATTTAAAACTCTCAACTAAATCTATTAAAAGAAAATTTGCAGTGATCCATTAAAAGAAAATTAGCTTAATAAGTATAATAGACTTAACAAAAACTTATACAAAGGTAGCTTGGTGTTATGGTGCCATTTGCCTATTTTTATTCTGGCCTGAAATCTAAAATAACCACATTAGTTTTTAAAAATCATTGGAAGAATTTGTTGCAACTAGAAAGGTACAAAATATGATGTTTCTCATATCACCTACAAAATGCTAGAAAAGAGTTGCTGCATCACAGATAATTTGTAGCTGTCTTTGATTATATACATTCTGACTTAGAACTCTTCCCCTGTTTTTGATAAATGTGCTGAATTTTTGTATTTGAAGTTTCAGGAGAAAACATTTGTCTTATACTATCCTTAGTTTATATATTTTTGGCAAAGCCAGTCAAAGGAAAGAGAACAGAGAGGAGAACAGAGCTATTTTAGGAGGTTTCCCTACATTTTTATTGCCTTTTAATGAAAGAGATCCTTGGTTTTTGAGGAGGAGATGATAAATAGTAGGGAGTGTGAAGTTTAAAAGAACATATATCTTGGCTATAAATTCCATAACATGGATACAATCCCCTTTGTTTAGATCTCTTAATTTTTCTCCTAGCAATGTATTACCCATTTGGGAACTGTTCACATATTTAAGTTATATTTACATAACAGAATGAAGTTTTAGTGAAAAAAGTGATAAAGACAGGAGAATCTTCCAGAATGTAAAAAGGAAAAATAATCAACTAAATAAAAGCTAAAAAATATCCCAAGCATTAAAATAATTCACTCATGTTCAGATGGAGATAACACATAAAATGCTGAACACGTCTATCTAATTTCAAAAAATAAAAGAGAATGCAGGAGAGAGATGAAAAGAAATAAAAATCAGAATGCATTAGATTTTTGAGTCATATAGAACAACTAACTAGGATATTTACTCAGATATCCAGGGAAACATTTTGAATCTAGAATTTTGTAAGTATGTGTAGTGCGTGGACATCTAGGTATGCAATTTTGTTTATAAATTGTTTTGCTCATATGGTTCAAAAACGAAAAAAATATGCATATAACATACAGAACATTCACTTCTAACCTCTCCTTTATAGGTGGCAAATTTATTCATTGTTTTGTATTTCAGTATTTCTTTTAAAACACAGAAACAAATACAGATATATATTTTTATTTCCATTTTTCTTACCAAAAAGTTATCTTCCTATAAACATTGTTTTACTATTTTTAATAATGTTAAAAATGTTGGAGACCTCACATTTCAGTACCAAAATCTTCACCCTTTCTTATAACTTCTTAATACTGTTGTATGAATCCACCAGTTTACATGATTTGTCTGCTACTGTTGGGTATTTGGACAGATTCCAATCTTGAAGTATTAGAAACAATCCTGCAGTCTGTAATATTGTATAGACATTATTTCTTAAATGTCCATATTATTTGTAGGATTGCCTTCCAGTAAGATGATTGCTAGGAAGGGTTTAATGCATTTGGGTAAACAGCATCCAATTTCTTTCCTTTGAATTGCTCCATTTTGGAATCCTAGAAAACAGTGAATGAGAGTAATGGCTTTCCCAGATGAACATGCCAACTTTTTGGATTTTTTTTCCAATAAAAGATGTTTTAAAATGATATCTCAGTGTAGATTATGTATGGATCGCTCATACAGTTCATGTCCAAGACAGATGATCGTGGTAGGTGGATCAAGACCCATCCACAAAGGGTGCATTTCTAGGTCAACTCAACACAGCTGAAGGTCTCAAATGAGTAAACCAGGACAACTCTCCCCTTTTTCTATTGCCCTGACTGTCCAATTATATTCTATCTGGAGCTGTCACCCTTGGTGTGTCTTAACTGTGGTTTTGGTCTACCCCATGGAATCTTTGATACCTAGATCCTCTTATACTCTTGAATTAACGAATGGGTGAACTTCAGGTTCAAAATCTATATTGTTACTAGTTTGGGGAAGATGATATTTTTAGTTGCTTCTTGGAAATGCTTGTTACTGCTGACCTTGCTCTGAGTTTATAAGTGAATTGTTGCAACTTGCTTTTACTCTGCTTATTTCTCATTTGAACTGCAGTCCAATAACTCTACCCTTACAGTCTACTTTTCATGCCAATTTTCCTACACATGGGAATCTTGTCTTGAAACTACATTTCCTTGTCTTGATTTCCCAATTGCTTTTCTCAGATCTTCTTGCCTATAACCCCTGTGTCTTACCTGCCAGATCCTCTAACATCATGTGATACCAGCCTTCTGAATCTTTTATTTCAGGTCCATTTTTTCTGTTTCTTCGGATTATCTTGGCTTGTCAAGCATGGCTGGTCAAACCTATTGAATTCAATGATTTCCACTTTCTGAGATATACCAAATGTTCTCCCAGAGTCTGTATATCTGCCTCAAACCCAAAACTCATAGAAAATGCTGCATATTTTCAGCTAAATCACCTGAGATGATAAAGCCAGAAATGTGATGAGGTTATCACCATAGGGCACAGTTATTATCATGGTGATCATCTTGCTCTTCCAAAGTTGGAATTTCATGGGGAAGAAGAAATTTAGAGTTAGAATTTCACTTTGGAAGATCAAGAATTTCATGGGGAAATTCTAACTAGTATGAAATAGGAGATAAAAAGTATCTCACTTTCTGCTGAGGACCTGCTCTGTGTCTTTGTGGCTCATAAGAAAGCAGTAGTCAGACAAGTAAGACTTTCAGTTATTTCCCACCCTTCTCCCTCACTTCTTTTATTCTTTATTCTTGTTTCCCGGAGTTGTTACCTCCCAATGAAAATATCAGGATTGCTGCTTGATATGGACTGGATGTTCCTCTTCCCCACCCCAAATTTATTTGTTGAAGTCTTAACTGCTTGTGTGATGAAATTTGGAGATGGTTAATTAGGGTTAGATCAATTCATGAGGATGGGACCTCAGGATGAGAATAGGGGCTTTATTAGAAGAGACACCAGAGAGAATACAGTGAGAAGGCAGATGTCTGCATGCAAGGAAGAGTATTCCCCAGGACTTACCTATGCTGATACCCTGAACTTGGACTTCTAGCCTCTGAATTGTTAGAAACTAAACTTCTGTTGGTCAAGTCACCCAATATATTGTTTTTTTTTTATCATGGCAGTCTGAACCAGTTAACACAATGCTTAAATCTCACTTTATTTTCTACAAAAATTGGGCTAAGATAGAATCCATCACTTTATTAATTTTGGACATTCACTTTACCTACTGCCTATGTCCCTGCATCTCTGTCATGTCCTTCTTTGTTCAGTAGATCTCCCCCTGTGTCCATTGGTGAGGAGACTATCTCACATCTCATGTCTTGTGCTGGCATGCACATCTGATTTCTGAATTCCAGATTTTGGTGATAGGCCATGTAAACTACATGTGCAAAGAAGTATATAAGCAATTCCAGCCTTTACTCATTATTCAACTTGAGTATAAAATTTTGAGGGTGGAAATCCTGATAGTATGAATTGTTTTGGAGAAGGATAGCAATATTTTAAGCTCCCCTGGAGAAACGTCAAGTATCAGAGAGGAGGCTTCAGACAGCCACTCTGGTCTTGATTGGCATAATATTATCAGCAGGAGAAATATGGAGTTGAGACCTTAGGTTGGCTGCAGGGAAAGGATTATTCTGGGAAGTAATTACCTTCCAAGTGCAGTGGAACAAAAATGAGTTCAACGCCCGGCCGGAGAGATTCCCACATAGCGCAGCAGACCTCTCCTGCCTCGCCTGCTGCTCCCCTCAGCAGTGTATTTCCATTGGTCTGCCTGTTCTGCTCCCCACTCTGTCTCTGGTGAACCCTCTCTCCGCCCCACGCCTCTGGACTATACCCCAGCTTGTATGCATAAATAAATAAATCTTAAAAAAAATTATTCCCCTCAAGTTCACTTTGGAAGATCAAGATGATCTAATAAATGAAATGGGTTACCGGAAACCAAGTAGCAGAATGGAGGGTCATGCATGGCTAACCAGAGAGAAGATTTTTAGGTGTAAGGAGAACTTCAGTAGGAAATTTCCAATGAGGATCTTCTAGGGAAGTCAGTTCTAGAGATCCTCTAGTGGCAGGGGAATCTGTGCTTGATCACATCTGTACAAAGAGTGGTTAGCAAGTGCAGAAAGAAGTGGGTGAGAAAGAGAAGACACCAGCCCTGTCCTCCTGCCCCCACTGCAGTCTCCCCAGCTTGAGTCGAACCTGAGCTGCTAGAAAACAGAAATTGAAATAGGGTGAGCACTTAGAGTTTTGCTGGGGACTGGACCAGTATTTTTATTTTCAGAGGGTGTCAGATGTTAAGGAATTAAACCTGAGTGTTCTCCCAAGTGTCAGGGGGAAATATAAGTTGTAAGATTGATTTGAAAGGTCAATAGTAGAAAATAAAGTTTCTGACTACCCCTCCAAATTCAATTTATTCAATAAATCACTAACAAATACACACCATTTCTTTCAGGTCTTTCATATCTGCATTCCAGAAACACTGGGACAAGACTCCTCAGTGTTTTGTGAAGACCTGATTAGCCTTTTGTTCAGAATAAGTCATCATTTGCGGGATTGGTGCAAATATTATACAAGTTTTAACATTTTGCATTCCTCCCCATAAAATGTCAATCCAACTCCCTAGTAACTTTGACAAATGTTTCCTAAGAGCAGTGCCTCCACAAACTGAGAAACACTAAGTCAGGGTAAATGAGTTAATGCTGACAACTTGGGTATCTTCAAATGGCATGGTAATCCCCAATAATATATAGCAAAGGGTAACCTTGTATGAAAAGCTCTAGATTCTCTCTACACTTACTATCTGCACATTGAAGAACTAATATCTTAGTAGGAATAAAGGAAGAAACCATTGAACATGATCAATTTCCTTGGGATACCCAGTAGCTTGACACAGAATCTAAAGCTCAACTAAAACTTTAGAATAAATGCCATTTTACAAAATGGATGACTCTCCCTCAAGTCCTACCCAAATGAAATAGGCTACGAAAGTTTGTCATCCCAAAGTGTCCCATATGATAATATGGTGAAATGTAATCTAAGATACTTCTAAACTGAGCATACTAGGAAGTAATCAGAGCTCAGAGTATTTGCTGCAAACACTACTAAAGAATCTTGAACCTATAAATAAGAGATAGCTTCTAAAATACACCTCTATACACCTCTATGATAACACTGTGACCTAAAAAAGCATGTGGCCTCTAAAAAAACTGTAACCTCAAAAACTGGGATTAAAATAAAAGAATCAAACGAGAGTAATAAGAATTGAACAAGAATTAAACACTGCCAGGAAAACAGATGTTTGAACAAACCAAATACAAACACACACACAAACATACACATAAAACTACTAAAGAAAGATGCAGCATAAAGGAGGGGAAAGGAGGAGGAAGGGGAAAGGATGAGAAGGAGGAGGAAGAGAAGGGTAAATCAAAGGAAGAAAGGAGGGGGAGGTGGTGCTAGTAATTAGACATCAAAGAATTAGTTATCTCTCTCCCAGGACTTGAGAGATGACCTCTCATCAGTTTTCAAGGAATGAGGATCTGAAAATAAAGAGGATAAGGTCAGCACTAGGCTACATTAAATATTAAAATGGATACGGTCTGAAGGGAGTAAAACTGCAGGCAAAAATATTCTATGCCAGAGGTTCTTGAACCCAATCACTTGAGGGTAAATAGACATCAAAGGCAGAGGGACATTACACATTAGTTTCTAAGTTTCTCTCAAAATAGGAGGTTTATGGCCTTCACTAGAATAAATAAATTTGTGGAGACTGTAGAATAAGTGGGCCAAGAGGAATCATCCTGTAAATTGAAGCTTTGACTATAATAAACAAACACACTCTAGCTGAAAGTATAGAGACTTTTTAACAAAGTAGAGAGATGAACTAATTATGTTGAATGCAACATTTAAACTACAATTACACAGAAATTATAGAGAGAAGATTTTAATACAATGTGCTTTTAAAAGTTTTCGTGGTTTTTAACCTGGTAGAAGAGGGTAACCAATCATTCCTCACTGGACGTGGCTTTCATCTTCTCCCTTTAGAAAAGACAGCTCTGAAAAAAAGATTAATATGAAATAATTATTTTGCATTAAAATGTGAAGTAAGAATCTCTATCTTCATTCCAAAATTGAGAGTATAAGGCTTAGCAGACTGGCTGGCAGAAATGAATAAAGAAATAAAAATATTCATTAAAAATAAATAGCAACCAGTTGTTGCTTTTTTTGCTTGTTCTTCATTCACTTCTCCCATGTGATCTCCGGATTCTTCTATCTGGCCTATGAGGATGCTTACAACAATTTGTAAATCTCACTGAGAGGTCTTTGAGCTGGCTATTCAGGCTTAAGAATGTGCCGAGCACACAGCTAAATTCTAAGCACCTCACATGTATTCATTTATTTATTTAATTCTCAAATGTGTAAGACTGACACTAGTTTTAGCCATTTTGGCAAATGCTCAGTACATCACAATGAGAAAATTGGGCAACCAAAACATGTACTAACTTGTCCAAAGTTACTCAGTTATAACTAAGGGGTAGATTCAACTTCTAAGCCCATAATGTTTCTATACTCTCAAACAAAACAATGAATTAGCAATGCACTTGCATGAGTAGGGAAAAGAGACACACGGTCCCTTGAGTAAAGGAGACTGAGCTGAGATGCTTGGCTTGGGAAAATCACTAGAGAATAAAGACACTCCGGAGGTCGAGTGCCGATCTGGAGAGGAGAGGTGCAGTGTGTAGAGCAAGCGGGAGGCTCCGAGTTGAGTGGGAGGTTGCTGTAATGTCATTTCTCATTAGATACGTAAGATCCAGTACTTTCTTGCTTCTGGCCAGGAGGCCAGTGCTGAGAATGAAAAATAAATTTTGGTAAGAGGGTCATTTGGGAGCATACTATCAGATAAATTAATTAACACAAATCTGGATCAACTGGGAAAATAAAAGTTAAGGATATTCTAACATTTCTTACGATAAATATTTTGAAGACAGGAAAGCCATCCTAAAATAATAACTTCATACTGTAATTTTATGGAGTTGTGGCACATTACAGCTCTTTTGATTGTCTCCAAATTTTCTTATATGTCATAATTTTAAAAGTTACTGAAGAGTATGGCAATCACTTCTTTCTCATTTTCCATTTTCCAATGTTGTAATTGATGTCTAACTCATAAAATTACAGTGATAGAAAAAGACTAATTTTAGAGGGTACAGTGGAGGGTAGAAGTAACAGGTAGAGGGGGTTGTCTGGTTGGTGTTAGGTGTTAAGTAGACTTTTGGTGGGCATGGTGTGATAAAGACAGTTGTGGAGGTGTGAAACTGTACTCCCGACACTTAGTATTGTAAACCAACGATACCTTTATTTAAATTTTTTCCTTAAAAAATAAAAAAGAAACAATAATTGTACCTCAAAATTTATTAAATGAAAAGCTGAATTATTTTTATGTTGACTGCCCAATTTTCAAATTTGCCAAATGTAGCAGTTACTTAGATTATTTACCTAATCCTTAGATATTATTTTAAAGCTGCACTAAAGGTGGAATTTACAAAATCTGAAATTTTTTTTGTCAGCAGAAGAAATAAATAGGTAAAACACTAGAGCCAATAATTTGTGTTTCATTTGTTCACTGAAAAATTTTGTAAATATTTATTGAACATTTTTCATAGATGAGAAAAAGAATGAAATATAAGGCCATCCAGAAGAACTCTAAATACTGGTGAAATGGTATGAGGACTAGGGAAGAAGTCCTTTGTATCAGTGTACAAAACATGAATGAATGCCATCTAGGAAATAAAAGTAAAGAATGGAGAAAGCAAAAGAGTAAATTTCCAGCTTTGCTGAACTGCATATTGTTATTTGGAGAACATGGAAGCATCAAGAAAAATGTAAGTTGAATCAAGGTGATGAGTCTGGAAGGCTGCTCTAGAGCTGTTTTATTACATAGATAAAACATCTGGATGACTGATCTTTTCATCCAGATATTTGGCATTATCTCAGCCTTTGACTCAGAATTTTAACATAAAACCAAAACTCAAGAAAATGTAATCCTTGCATAAAGATTCAAGGAATATCTGAATTTGATTCTGGAGTTTGTTTCCAAAGGGAGAAGTCTTACTTCTCTCCCTGGAGGCTTAAAACAAAAAGAGACCAGGGTTAGGAAAATAAATTCTAACAAAATGTCAAAAAGTCAGATGGCCTAAAACATAAAATGGATCTACTCCAATTCTAATTTCTATAATTTTATGGACATCAATATTTTAAATGACCTCTAAAGTGGTACAGCACCCTCGCCCATATACAACCAAGACACGATGTCATTGCATTGCCTGTTCCTGGACCAGGATTTTAAATGGTAACTGCACATGGTTGTGCACTGAACTTACTTTGAGGTTCAAGAATCCTTATTTATTAGTGCATGCACTTAAATCTGTAAGCTGGAAAGTCGTGAGTTCAATCATAAATTTGGGAGTCGTGAGGCAGTCTAGAGTTCAATCATAAATTTCCGAGTCATGGCTTTGGCATTGGTTTCAGTCTTACCTAAATGTATCTTCCTAACTCTAATCCAGTGACATCACTGTGGCCTTCAAACCTTAATCCCCAGCAGGCGCAACTCCAACTATAAACACTGGGAGTTTTTCCACATTTTAAACCATAAACCCCCCATATAACCAAGAGTTGGGTTGTGCCTTTAAATGTATGTAAAACTCAGAAATTAATTCCTGTAAGCATCAAATTAAAAGAAAAAAAATTCTTCAAGCACATAGTTTGACAAAAAAAAAAAAAAAGTTTTACTCTTTCTTAAGTGGGGCATGAGTTAAGGACAATCTGTCACCATAACGTTGAACTACTTGATCTTGGTATGCTTTTTTGGTCTAGTTTTAATGTTTCTTAAACCCAATTTCTCTTGTCTTCTTTAAAATGGACTAATCTCCAATCATCATGGAAATAAGTCAAGTAAATGAAAAATCATAAATTACATGGGGACTCACTAATTTAGTCAGTTTATTTGGAAACAAATGCCCAGAGCTTCAAAGAGAAGCAACTGCCTTAGCTCCAATTCATCGCATACATTGGTCAATTTAACTTGCCAGGGAAATGATAGATGATTTAACAAAGTGAATGGCCAATGTGACTTTTTGTTCCATCCACAGAAGTGTTAGGAATGGGAGCAAGGTGGGGGTGGGGTGAAGATAGAAAAAGCATTAATTCTAAATCATGGTTTTTATGAAACACTCGTGTTCGTTCCATCTCCCACCCCCAGGAAGTATCATAAACATTTTTAACATTTTTCAAAGTTTAATGCTTTCAGTCCAATTCTCTTTTAATCATACATACTTCCAAGTACTTTTGGCAAATTACAAATCCCCAAAGGCTTTGAAATATAGAAATAGGTCTATGTGCCAATTCTCTGGTGGCAGGCAGGGCATGAAAGTATACATTTGTGGAGGTTTGAACCATTAAGCCCCAGAAAAGACACAAAGATATCAACCTACTTTACCTTGATAAATACAATTTGGAAAAAAAAGAATAGATAGGTGCCAATTAGGAAATAATTGAAATCTCCTTAGAGTTTTGTTACATTTTTGGAAACAAAAGCCATAAGATATCAACAAGAACACTAACAAGAAAACAAATTCAAGATTTAAAAGACATTTATCATATTGTGGTTTTCAGCTGTAAGTTGCTGTCTGATACCTATTATGACCTGGTCATGTGAGACATGAGAAGTAGATCCCATTGTTCCCATTTATCAGAAAAAGAAAACTGAATAATGGAAAGGATTTGATGAAATGGTTCAGGACCACACAGGTGATAAGTAAAAGAAAACAGATATCCGTAATTATTCCAATTTTCCTCTATAATTCACTAATTATTAAAATAAAAGTATGGAAAAAGAAATGTTGTCAATAGATGAAATATTTATAGAATCCAAGATAATATTCACTCATTAATTCACTGAAAAATGATTTCATGTGTTCATTTGTCCCATGCTTTATTAGTGAGTAGGTAAGATAAAAAAATACAGGTTTAAAAGGTACCGCTTATCAAACAGTAGTTTTAGAGTGTCAACTAGTTAGATGAAATGGATATTTTCTGGAGGAAAATATCTAATAGTACCTCCATTAAAAGTAAATTTAGAAAGTAAAAAAAAGAAATTGACATTTTCTCATATCTTTTGCCTTTATGCTATTTATAGAATTGTTGATTTATTTTTTACTTATTCTTTTATTAATTATCCTAAAGGTATCTGAGATGAGAATCATAAAACAAAATTCCACTTTGAATTCAGTTTCATTTTATGGGAATTTTGTACCAAATTCCAATTTTCTACCAAATTTCTTGATATTCCAATATCAAGTGATTTATTTGAAATATAGTAATTTATTATTGGGTCAAGATACTTTAAAAATTAATCAAAGTAATGTTGCATTGATAATGGTGGGATCAAATTGAAAATATAACCCTTTTTGTGGTGAATTCTTCCAGTTTGGGATGGATAAAGTATGGGATGGGAAATATGGACTTAGCCTAAGGGGTAATTTTGAAAAAGATTCTTGAATTCTTGTATTGATGTACAGGAAGTAGAAAGCAAATGTCAAATATAAATGTAAAACAGGACAGAATAAACTATTACAGCAGACCAAGAAAGTGACTAGTTCAAACGGGCTTGTCTGGGAATTTTGTGCTATCCAGATGGGTCAATTTGATACATGCACTTATATACATCCTACGAGAGTCAACCAAAGTCTCCTATAACTGGAATGTATCACAAGCTGACAGCTTATGAAATACCAAAGTATTGAAATACAAGCAGAGTGTGATGAAAATGAGAAATAACATACAAAAATCAACTTTAATTACTTGTGCATTAATTGGATCCTAATTAGTTGTATACTTACAAGCAGAAGACTTTGACTGATATATACACTGTGTGTAGGCAAAGGCAGGAACACAATTCTATTTTCAGCTGCTTTAGAAAGGAAACAGAAAATATACCAAATTCGACTAAATAAATTACATATTGTCAATTACTGTACAGTGAATTGTCATGTGCACCAAAGAATTACCATATTATTTTGGATGAAGTTATTAGGAACAGAGCAACAATATAAAAAGAAATAAAATAATAAGACAATGTATTTTCTATGGAAATACATAAAACAAAGCCTTTGGAAAGCAGATTTTTAAAAAGTGAATGACTATAAAACAATAAAAGAGTAAAAACTATAAAACATTATTTAAAGAGAGGGGAAATATTTTTCTTATCTGCTGATAGCGCCAGTCATATCAATCTATATAAGACCAGAAAAATTGCTAAGAGGGATGGCCGCCTTTAGCTACGTTGTAAACAATTAGGTAAATTAGCAGGGAAACCTGCTGCTTCTCTGCCTCCTTGCTCCCCTCCTTCCAGCCACATCCAGAAAACAACATAGAATTATCATAGCACATGCACCAGACTTTGTTCTATTGGTGCTGCATTTGTGTTCTCCTATTTCTGGTCATTGTACATTTGAATTTACACCCTGACCCACAGAGCTGGATAAAATCCATTTTGTTAAATCCCTTCATGTTTAGGGATCCTAAATAAACTACCTTCAACAGACTATTTCTGTGCCTGTGTCCAGATTTAAAGCCACATAACACCTGGACTTTGTGAGCTTAACCTGCTGTGACAAATAAAAATAAATAAGAAGGTTTCCCGGAGTTGACAACCCAGGTGGAAGTTTTACTACAATTTCCATCAGTCATGGAAGCAGGCTTCAAATGAAATAAACTGTATTTACACACAAGTTTGCTCAGAAAGGAGGCCGTGTTACAGCTTTCTATAGCTTCTGAAACTTGCAAAGAGATCTAAGAGATAGAAATAAATTGAAAATAAATTCTCTTGCCCACTTGAAATTTGTATTTATCTGTTCATATGCACCTTTTCTCTATGAGACAAGTTTTGGACCAAGTGAATTTTATCCTAAATCAGGGGGAAAATCAGGACATTCTCTGGTGAATGACATAAGAAAATGCTTTGTGGGGAGAAAATCTAAATGTCATGCATACTTGTTCAGATCTGTATCTCACCGTGGTTCTATGATTTTAATTTCCTTTTTTTCTCATTTACTGGTAGAATGGAGGATGAAATGTCATTTAAAAATTTTGAAAATACTGTATGAAGACAAAAAAAACCCTCATATAACTATAATCTAAGACAAAACAGTAGATAAAGAAATCAAAAGTCTAGAATTTGAATGAAAATCTCAAAAGAATTTTTTATCAAAATTTTCTTAGGGGTATGGTGTGATAGTCCAAGACAAAAAGGTTTATGAGAAGAGACTTGCAGTAGCATATAAAAATGTGTTATAAAGCTACTATACTTAATAAAGTATGGTGACATTGACACAAACATAAAACCAGGCTAGATTTCCAAGAAACAGAAAACACTACAGAAATAAAAATATTGTATAACATAAGAATGTCACTAAAAAGTAATTGGAAAAGGATGATTTAGTCACTAAGTAATTAATATATTTAGTTTTTCAGGAAAAAATGAAGTTACAGCTCCATTTCTATAAAGCAGCAACATGGTTGAACCATCTAAACTACTTAGATGGTTTAACAATCTTAATATTCAAGAAAAAAAGAGTAAGTGTAAAATACCAAGAAGAAACTATAGATCAGTATTTATCTGATCTTTAGGTGCAGAAGAAATTAAGCATGGAAGATACCATAAAGGCAAAAGCAGAATGTCTTCACAACATAAAATTTAGTAACACCTGAATCAGAAAAACAAAAACAGAAACTACATTAAGAGGAAAAGACAAATTAGGAAAGCATTAAAACACGTCTGGTAGATTAGAGGACAAAGTTTTAACAAAGAACTACAAATTAATAAAAAGGCAAACACACCCAAAGATAGGAACAGATAGCTTTAATATATATATACATATTCCATTTTTAATTCCATTTTTAATCTCAGAAATAGAAATTAAAATGAAATATCATTTCTCACTTCCTCTTTGGAAAGTCTGAGACTAAATGATAATACTCGCCATTGTTGGGTAAAGCACATACACTGCAGGCAGAGTATAAATTAAACCATTTTGAAAAGATAAGTTGCCAATATGAATCAAGATCCTTAAAAATGCCTATGTACCTTGGTTCAGCAGCTCTACATCTGGTGATTAATCATATGGAATTAATTTGGAAATACACACTAAGATTTATGTACAAGGATAGTCATAACAGCTTTATTTATAATGGGAAAAATAACTTAAAATTCAATAAAAAGATGAACTGAATAAATTACTATCCATACATTAAGTGCAACATCCTACAACCGTTATAAATCATATAATCAAAGAATATTCAGTGACATGCAAAATACAAGAAAATCAGGATACAAAATACTATCTGTTGATTCACATTTTATTATTATACACACACAAACACAAAGCAAAATACTGTACTAAACTATATGAAATGTTGACATAAGTATCAATCTAGGAGTTTTAGTTGATTTAAATTTTCTTTTTTACATGTTTTTGTATTTTCCAAAATATCTACAGTGAATGCATTTTTTTAACATAAGGAAGATAATTTGATAAAATCCAGTATTTGACCACAGCTTCTTCAGTTGTGTAGCTTTATGTTCTTTTTTTCTTATTGACAAAAAAGCCCATTATCCTAACTATACTTTTCAGAGATAATGATGTGCTTAACAACTCTGAAAAAAAAAAAACATACCAAGCTATTTAAAGTTGTTTTGTTGTTCTTTAAGAGGACATTTATAATTCATCTTTTATGCCTTCCTGAGTATTAGGTACAAAAGCTCAAAAAATGGTTTGAGCTATAGTGATGTAGAGTAATTTTGGAAGGACATGCTATACGTAACCGCAGTTCTTCAGTAAGGTAGCTGATGGCAAAATTCTTACATCCTCCAATAATTAATAAACATATACCAAGCTGAAAGAATATTGGTGTTGGTATAAAAGGAAATCTTCCTACAATGTTCTAGATATATTTTTAATATGAAATATGAATACTATTATTAAGCAAAAGTTAAGCCGCAGTTCTCAGTGTTTGGACTGATGCATTATTTCTGAGCACTGGATCTTAACTGATTCAGCTTCTCAGTCAGTAATCAGGTGATACTAAGGTTTTCAAGAGTGACTGAGATAGGCTTTGGTATTTGGTAGTCCCTTCTCGGTGTTTGCCTATTTCTAGCCAAAGGGAAGGTTAGAATTATTGTGTTGGTGATAAGAAAGGGGTAAAAGTGAAGGGTATATGGGATAAATGTGATATACAGAACTATGAGTAAGATGGGATTTTGTATTTCACAAGCTGCCCGTTTGTTTTTAACTGGAATAAATAATACTATTAACAATGACAACAACAATTTTTTTTCACTATTGCAGTTGCTTTGATAATAAGGAACCACGTACAGAAAATTATAAAATGTATTTCTTCATTATACTCTCCCCATGGCTTTTATAATTTAATATTTAAAGACTTTTTTAACATAAGGAAAATCTTAATATTAAGGATTTTTATATTTAAGGAAAAATATTCATCTTAATGTTCATGTTTGTAATATACCAAGGTCCAAGGGTCTGCAATTGAGTAGGAAAAAAATCCAAAAAATTTTCTGCTATTTACCTTTTTAAGCATGAAATTACAAAAACTAAGTTGAAGTTTTGAAGATTTGCCAAGCTTAGATTTCACCAAAGATTTAGAAATGCTAAAAACTCACCTTTTCTAAATATCTAGCCATATTCTATCATTTAAATAATTGGTGAGATATTTCCATGTTAGAGGAAAGAATAAGCCATTTCACTTTTATCATCTTTTGTGATTGTCCGACCAGCGACTTAAAACAGCAGTGATTTCTGATGGTTGTGACTTATGGGGGTAGTTACAGCCTTAATCCTACTTTGGTGCTCTGGTACAAGCTGGTCATCTTTGTTTTCAGAAAGATTAAGCAAGCCAAGTTTTATTATTATAACATCAGCCTCCAAGTATATTTCTTTGATGAATACATTTGAAAGAACAGGAATAAGTGTCACATTCTATGGCTCCATAAAATGACATTGGCCCCTTTAAATCACTCCTTTTCTTTCTTCTGGAAGTTGAGAATGAGTTTCCCTAGGGAATGTGCATGGTGACTGAGTTTGATGTATTTTTGACAAATAAGGGTTAACCTCCCCCTCTCCATTTTAGTGGAAAAAAAAAAAAAAGAATTTTTCCTTCCAGGGTAACCCCTATGCTACATCCACAGGATGGAGACTTCAGTTCAACACAGATATTTGCAGCTATATAGAGTCTGTATAAATTTTTTTTTAAGATTTATTTATTTATGCATAAAAGCTGGGGTACAGGCCAGAGGCGTGGAACGGTGATAGGGATCACCAGAGACAGAGTGGGGAGCAGATCAGGCAGACTGTCGGAAATACACTGCTGAGGAAAGGGGGTCTGCCTCGCCATGTGGGAATCTCCCCCTCCGAGCATCGAACTCCAGTCATTGCTGCCGACAGCTCCACAGTGCAGCGCTTAACCGCTGCGCCACCAGGGAGGCCCCAGTATGTATAAAATTTTATGTTACTCTTGTACTCAGTTTTCTTTTAAGAGTGTGAGTATAGTGACTCTGCAGTTATCTCCATCTTTTCTAACATGTGTAAAGGTGGAGGAGGTCGGGTGTCCACCACTTGTGTTGGAACGCACCTGGGGACTTGGTACACGTAGTGACAAAATCACAAAGCACTAATAGCACAGTTGATGATCACGAAAGTTTTCATCACGTCATTATTGAGTTTCACTCTTTCTCTTTTGGAAAGTCGATGGACCTTGGAGGCAGGTAGTACTAAATTTAATCTCAGCTCTAATTTAAAGACTCTGTGATAGGAGACAGAGAACTTAACCACTCTGACCCCAAGTGTCCTTACTGTGTTTTGAAATCAGAGACTAAATGTGGTCAAGTATGGGAGTGGGTTTTTGAATTCTTGGTTAAAATACACTGGAAGTTATTTAACAGGCTGTACTTCCTGTCCATTGAAAATCTATACCCTTCTTATCAAAAACATTCAAAGGATGAGGTGATTTAGAAGAAATATTTGAATATTCAAGATCTGGATAATAATAGAAATATATAGCTGGTACTTTTCCCCATTTTTCTTATTCACAAGCTGTAATTGGTTTTTGTTGGTTTTTTTTTTAATCTCTTTAGTGTCTTCCTTTGCTCCAAAGACTATAAACTTCCTGAAGTTAGAGCAGATCTCTTCTGCCCCTCATCGCTTCCTCAGCACCCAACCACACTAACCATTCAATAAATGTGTGTTGATTGAAGGAATGAAAGCTTGTGAACTTCCTGTAAGAGAGAATCAGTGATAAATGCGACATCAGTGATAAATGCCAGCCCCACTAGCCTTGATGATTTGCTATCAGCTCGGCAAAAAGCAGTGGAGCCACAAGAACAAAATGGTCCTCCATATTTTCATCCAGCCCACTAAGTCCATATTGTCAAATAATGTATCAAATTAATTTCATGCCTTTGCTACCTTACTCCAGAGTTGAGGAAGGAGTAAGGAAATGTTCTTGCCTGTGCAAATGGAAAATGCCAATGTCCACCCTTTAGTGTCTGAGGGCCCGGGGACCTGTGTGCTAAACCCACTCAATGCATCAGTGGCGCCATGTGAAGGAACAAATCAGGTCCCTCTGCTCTACCTAAGCCTTAGGGGGCCAGCGAGTGGGAAACCTGAGGAACGGGTAGTTCAGCTTGATATTTTACTATCTGCCACTTCTTTTGAACAACATGGGTGGTACTGGGGCCTCTGGCACTGTTCCCAGAAGCGCTGCCAAGCAGCATTTGCACCTTCACAAGTGCTGATTGACTGTGATAGAAAGATACGGTCCCCTTCTAGAAGCAGCTTTCTGGGAAAGATATTACACCTCCACCCTGGTGTGGGGCGGACCTAAGCAACAAGGAATATTTGTCTGGTACAAGTAGGAAGTGGATAGTTTGCTTCTTTCCTCATTACATCTGTTCAATCTACTGTTTATATTGAAGACTTAAATTTTGTAGACACAGATCATAGAAAAATAATAAAACAGGAGAGCAATGAGGTTCCGCTTTTTCTTCTTCCTTTTTCTCTTTTTTCTTTCTTTCTTTTTTTTTTTTTTTTTTACAGAGTATTATAAAAAGTTTGTTTTCCTGGCCAACAGCAGCCAATGCACAAAGCTTGCTTCGTTAGGGTTTGCTATGCAAACCATCAGCTCATTCTGTGAGCACATCAAACATGTGTCTACCAGATGCTGGGGAAAGGCCTGGTCCTGAGGACCCGACTCAAGCGAACAATAATCTGTGGACAGCGGGTGTGAACCTGAGCTGGGCCAACACCTCATCAGACCGAATGGCTAATTGATTTCAAAATTAGACTTGGTATTTCTGAACAATAATCTTAAAAGGCAGCAATAAAATACATCAGGATCCTTTGAGCTAGCCAAGCTTTCATCCAAATGGCTTATTACAAAGAGCTGGCACACCTGAACTTTGGCACAGTCAAATAAATCCCAAAACAGCAAATGGAAACCACATTTGGCACTGGAGGTTTGTCAGGAGAAGTTTGTATTCAGGAGGAAACATGATTTTTTATTTTGAAAATGATTTTTGTGTTAGTGGCAGGAAGCAATTCATTGAATGTGTTTTACTTTGACACCTGTGATTTATGCAATAAAATATGTACAATATAGGTATTGGAAGACTTTGGGGGTGTCATATAATCTTTGGAACACCAGGAGCAGCCAGGCCCAGAGACGGTTATAGTAGTTCCATTAGTGATAACTTAATCGCATGTGTAGGCCTACCCCTTTGAACTCTGAATAGCTGCTTTGTGACACCAGGGCCCAAAAGGGGTTTAAATCTGACTGCACTATGGTGACAATAAATTACAACAACTATTTTAGAAATGCTTGGAATCTTATCTTGCCTTCAGAGGGAGCAAACTAAGATTACAATCCTGGGTTTCAAAGATGGCATAAATTCTGAGAACAAACACCTAAGATTTATACAATGGCTGTGGTATATTTCAATACCCATCTCTTGCAGCATTTTATTACTTCTACAGATAGATAGATGTTGAGCAACCCCATTTAAAAACAAATTAAAAGCGGTCAATTGACGATCTGCAATATTCATGTAAAAACGAAATTCTTGTTTTAACTTTTTGACTATTTTAGGGGAAAAACTTTGGGGCACTTACATATTTCTTATCTAAGGGGTTGAATCCATTGTTAAAATGAGATTTTATGTAAAGGTGGTCTGCTTAAGTGGATGCATTTCTTAAGCTTTTTTCACTCCTTGGTAGACTCTATCCAAGGGTAGCAAAAATATTTCAGAGAAGGAGGAGTAAGAAAAAAAATAAAAGAAAGAAAACAGAACCACTGTCTCTGGGCTAGCCCAGACCTCACACAGCAAGGAATTATCGCGAGAAAAAGGCTGGAGGGAATGATCCTGGAGAATTTATCACTTCTGAAAACATTTTTCTTTTCATTTCTCTCTCTTTTCTAGGGCAGTCTCTTTCTGATGGAAAAAAAAAAATGCTGCACTCTTTCTTCCTTTCTTGTAGGATTATCTTTTCTGCTTGTTTAAAAAAAAAAATCTGACAACCTTATTGTGATTATGACTTTTTAACTATGAACTTACTCCCAACCCCACAGCCTGTGCTGAGCTCATTAGGGAGTAAGAGCCCCTGGGGAATTAATGCCTGGAGATGGGAAGAAAGAAAGTCAGATATGAACTTTTCTCTGCTCTTCCATTAATTCACTTGATGACCTTGGACTCATCTTCCTTCTGGACTCAAGTTTCCTCATTTTAAAATGATGAGAATGGACTAGATGATCTCTAAGGAGCATTTCAGTCTAAAATATTATAAAGCTATAAAGTAGTTTCATCAGTTGAGATAAACAAGCTGGGAGTGTGCATTGCCCTAAAGAAAACAAAAGAAAGGAAATGTTGAGGGTGTGATATTTAATGAACTGTATTAATTGCACGTAATGGTTTTAAAAATGTGGTCCACAGCCATGTCTTCAGGATAAGAAGAAAGAAAACTAGTCAACAAAAAGTTTACAGATAATATGCTATTTGAAGTTGAGCTCCTTTTTTAGCTAGAACTAGTAGAAGAAAAAAATCGCTCATTAACTCTACTATTGCAAGGAATAGCAAAATTCTCCAAAATAAAATTAGTTGCTGGGAGCCTATTCCTCAAATCACATTCTCCATTTATCTAGTTAGCCAGCAAATGCTGAGTGTTCCTTTTATAAAGACAAATGAAAACTCAAGATGTACAAATCCTCTAGAGAATTAGTAATGCAGAGTGTTGAGCTCTGGAGAGCTCTACATAGTATGAAGATTAACTACTCGATGTTCTGTTTATGGAGTGTGTCAGTATAAAAGAGTAAAGCATGTATTTAGTTTCAAAATGTTAGTTACTCTCAAAATTGGAATCCAAAACAGTGCTCAAATTACTATGTTCTACATTCAAATTTTAAATTCTTAGGATTTTCTTTTCCATACATATTCAGTAATTAAAATTTATGTTAGCATGATTTTGTGTTACTATACCTTTAAATATTTTTTTCTGGAATTTTAACTAATGTGTTTCAGAGGACATCTATTTTTATTTCAGTGAATATGCCTTTTGTCTCATTTAGGTGATTTTCCAATTTTTGCAAGATAGCAATAGTGACAATAATAATTAACAACTGCATTCCAGTGTGCCAAGTGTTTTAAATGCAGTAATTCATTTAAATTTACAATGGACTTGTACAGTGAATTTTAGTGACAAGTAAGACAAATTTTAAGAGAGTAAGTTGCATTTATTCACACTGCAACTTTTAAGTTGACCATATTACTTACCAGTTCCTATTTTCTGCAACAGACACTTCTTTACTATTCAATAAGTGTAACCAAGTCATTTATTCATTCATTCTACAAAAATTCAGGGGAAGCCTGCTAAATGGCAATCACTAACCAAGGCATAGAGGGTAACTGAATTTACATTCTGTGTTGTGGGAATTGAAACGTGGTAGCATTATTTAGTTAATGCTAACTTAGTAGCATTATTTCAGTTAGAGAATAAGTGCTATAGGAGGGCTCTAGGTTTAACCATTCAAGTAGTACCTCTGGGTTTCCTGAAGAAAGTACAGCAAAATGTTGCTATGGAGATTGACCAGGGAGTGATTTTGGTTTAAGTAATTAGAGAAGGCTTCTTGGAGGAGGTGGAGTCTGAACTTAAATACTAATGTAAACCTACCTTTTACACTTTTGTTATTAGCACCTGTTTTATGGATCGAAAACAGTGGTTTGCAAACTTTTTCAAACTCTAAGAATGCTTGGAGATTTTAGTGGGGAGGAACTATGGACCATCTCCTTGGGGAAATACACAAAGACAGAAATGTGCCAACCATTTCAGGAATTGAGTCCCTATCTCTTGGGGCTTCTTTGTACACCGATGGATTTTAGGTTTAAGAAAAAAGTCACAAAGACCATTTAATAGTGAGCTAAATGAATTGTGGTCATTAAATCAGAAATACAATCCCCACTTAAGTAAATAATCTACCCCCCAAATTATATAGACCAGATCATAAGGTACATTGTCCTGTATACAGCTGTTTCCCGTCTCAGCCTCAGAGATTTTGTTTTATTTTTACGGAGCCACAATCTCCTTTCCTTTTACATTCTGTTATGTAAAAGTCAAATTCGTCAAGCTGTAAAAAAATAATTCAATAAATCAATTACCAAAAGAATTTGACCTGAGCTAATATGAAGTGATTTGTGATTCATGCTTATTTGTATCACTCGTGTTTCATGGCACAGATAATAATGCGTTGGCTAATAGGATGATGCCTTAATTTCCCGTGGCTATGCAGATACAGTCATCCTTCTGTATTCACAGGTGATTAGTTCCAGGATTCCTGCCTCCATACCCAAGTCCCAGATGCTCAAGTCCCTTATGTAAATAACATCCTAGCATTTACATGTATCCAACACACATCCTTCCATATAGTCTAAACCACCTATAGATTACTTACAATATCTAATACAATGCAAACACTATGTAAGTAGCTGTTATACCGTATTGTTTAAGGAATAACACAAGAAAAAATGTCTTTACATGTTCAGTACAGACTCAACCATCATAAACTTAAGTGCATAATATGCATTTTCAAGCCAAGGTTGGTTGAATCCGGAAATGTGGACATGATATAAAGCAGATTGATGATACAATTTTTTAAAGATTTATTTATTTATGTATACATCTGGGGTGTAGGCCAGAGGTGTGGGGGGGTGGGTGAGAGGGTTCACCAGAGACAGAGTGGGGAGCAGAACAGGAAAATTGACTGACATACACTGCTGAGGGGAGCAGCGGGCGAGGCAGGAGAGGTCTGCTGCGCCATGTGGGAAGTGCCCTGGCCAGGCATCGAACTCATGCTGCAGTGGCTGCGGACAGGTTCATAGTGCTGCAACTTAACCCCTTGGGTCACCAGGGAGGGCCTGATGCTACGTTTTTAATGTCTACACTATTGTATCCATCCAACCATGCATCCATGCGTCCATCTACACACCCATCCACCCAACCCACCCAACATCCCTTACACCAAAATATTCAAAATTCTGAAATATGACGCCTTGAGATTTGGGCCTTAGGAACCATGGCCCTGTTTAACCTCACTTCCTTTCGAGAAGTTTCTTGAGTAATACATGCCTTCTCTGCGTATTGAAGACACCAACACAGGTCAGTGTACAGGCCTCCAGCCCCCGGCAGCTACTGGTATTCTGTCGGGTGGGAGAGGGGAGCCCTGGGTTTCCTGGGGCGGCTGCTTGGAGTGGGAAAGAGCCATGGCACTGAATATTCTCCCTCCGCGTGTGAAAGAAGCACTTGTGCCAAACTATTTGTGCTTATCCAGTGTGAAGTTCACGGGCTCCTTCGATCTTTCTTCCCAGGGAAGGTGGTCTGTGGACTTAGCTGCTGTAGGAAAAGGACCCAGGCAGGCCTCTGCCCCTAGAGCAGCTTCTCCAGGAATTATTCCCAACCTATTCCTGAGTCCGTCTCGCCCTTTGTTTTCTTCATACTTACTTAACCTTTATTCTGTAGTCTAGCTTTGTATTTTCAGGGCATTTTGTCATCATTAAGCTGCTAATGTATCCCACATTGTTCTGAAGTCGACATTTTTCTCCTTGTGCTGTGGAGATCCAGAAATGGGTTAAGTAATTTGCTCAAGGAATCTGAATGTGAGTCAGTGATTAGGCTTCAATTAGAACTCAGAGTTTTCATATGTGCTGTTCTTTTCTCAGGTCTCTGGGGTTCCGTGTCGTAATCTGGGAACTATTCCCAAAGCCCAAACTAATTATCTCTAGTTATGATGCTTCTCCCTAACATATAAACACTTCTGGCAGAGGAGGCGGAAAGGACCGTAAAGGAATAAATTTCTTAATTTTCCACAATGCATTAATATATTGAATAAAATGAATGCATTAATTCCTATTCAGTCTTTGTGAAATCACATCCCCATTATTTTAACATATTTTAACATAATCTCTTAAATCTAAAACAATAATACTTTTAAGAAATAATATATTAGATTAAAACTGTTTGAGCCGAACTTTCGTTGAGGTACACTCATGTAAAATAAACACGCACAAAAAATGTAAAATAAATACAATGGAAATTTTAAGATTCATTTTTTTTGCAGGTAGCGAAAACCTAGGAAAGAATGTATATTTTATAAAATTTCTAGTGGAGACCTGTCAAAATTGAATAATTTCTTTACTCTAAAGTTGAAAATTTGACATAAGAGTCAATAAGGAAAGGAGGGAAAATTCAAATGAATTATTCTTCTCCAATTCTTCCCAATCCGTTCTCTGCTCTGCAGTGTCTTGTGGCTCGCCCTTAGTCTTCTCCATCTTGTGCTATCCTCCCGAACATTTTAATTGTTTCCAGTCGCATCCAGGTCCTTCTCAAGCTGTACCAGAATCCCTGAGGTCATTGTAGCACCTGCGATTTTGCACAGAAATTTCCACCGTCTTCCATGGCTCTGGAAGTGCAATTGGATGACTTGGTTCTGTATTCTATCTTACACTGCCTCACTTCTCCACCAGTGCCAGTGATGTAACGCTCTTGGGTCTTTGGTCCACATTCTCCTTTTTTTATATATCTTTTACAGAAATAGAACACATTTCTACTTGTAAAATGTTACTTTGTTCACATGTGTCATGCCCTTGGAAGGCCAGTGATGGCTTCCTCGACACAGCTCTGCTAACATCGTTGTGCCGTGTTCACCGTTCAACCTCATCACTGCCTTTCTGAAAACCCTCTCTGTGGTTCTCAGGAACACGGCTCTCAAAAACAGGCTATACAAACCTTTCCATTCATTCCCCAAATTATTGTGTACCCTAAAACAACATAGGGTGTGTCTATTTCTCCAATCATGACCCGGTTTGTTGGTCTCTGAGGGTTTGGCCGAATTCCTTCTGAACATTCCCGGGATTTCCACTTACACAGGTTGACAGTCTCGTGCATGCCATTCTACACATTGTAATTTGCTTCCTTTAATCTTGAACTCTCCTCCCACAAAGAAGCCTTTCTTTGTTAACATTAGATGCTCCAAATCTCCCCACTTACCAATTGTTTATCTGGTGTTTCGTGCCTCTTTCCAGTCACAGAATTTCTTTCTGTTTTGAAATTTTGAAAAGAAGGCAAATTTTGGATGCATTTGCTCCTTTTCCCTGTCTTTCTCTCCCAGTTAGCAAATATGTAGTTACTTTTAGCAAATACACAAGCATGCCTTGTATCATGAGTTTAGCATCTCCAACTAATAGCAGCTTTAAGGGCATAATTGACCAGATCTTCAAGGTAGGTCCAAGAGGGCCTTAGCACCTGTCCTAGCTCCCAGCAGCATCTGTATCTTCAAGACCTCTGCTGGTCCAATTTTTCAATTAGTCTTGGCTCTCAAGTGGCTTATCCGAGCCTCCATTCATGGTTAGGAAAGCTACATCAATAGTCCATTTTCAAGGACATTTTAATTCTGGTCCCCCACCAATTACTCCTGTTTGCTGTTAGATCAGAGCTCAGGCTGACTCATGGTTTTATACTAAAAGTTGTAACTTTAATACCTAACCAAATGAAATATATTACAGATTACTTTGAAGCTGGTAATATGTTCTTTTCTACTCTGGTCTTTATCACCATTAGGAAAGTTTATCATTTTGACCTCCCTGGTGGCACAAGGGGTTAAGTCTCAGCACTATGAAGCTGTCAGCAGCCACTGCAGCACAAGTTCTATCCCCAGCCAGGGAGATTTCCACACGGCACAGCAGACCTCTCCTGCCTCGCCCGCTGCTCCCCTCAGCAGTGTACTTCAGTAGATCTGCCTGTTCTGCTCCCCACTCTGTCTCTGGTGATCCTCTCACCACCCCCACACATCTGGCCTACACCCCGTTCTTGTAAGCATAAATAAATAAATCTTTTAAAAGTTTATCATTTTGTATACATGTTAGAATAAAAATGCAATCATTATCTTCTAAACCAGAAAAAAAGTAATTGAGTCTACAGCTCAATGTGAGGTAGATGTTACGGCGTAAGTTTTGTTCCCCCTAAATTCACGTGTTGAAGTTCTAATCCCTGGTACTTAGAGATGTTAATGCTTTTGGAGATAGGATCTTCAACAAAATGATTAAGTTAAAATGAATCTTTAGGGTGAGCTCTAATCCAATCTGACTGATATCCTTATAAGAAGAGGAAATTTGAAAGGGGGAGCACAGAAAATAAAATCATTAACCTTCTGAAAGCCAGGACGAAAAACCTCAAAAGAAACCAAATCTGCCAAAAAGTTGATCTTGAACTTCTAGCTGCCAGAATTATGAGAAAATCAATTTTTGTTGTTTAAGGTACCGAATTTGTGGTATTTTTGTCTTGGCAGCCTTAGCAAGCCTATATAGCAGAGAAGAAGGTAAAATTGCCATTATCAATTACTGTATTGATTATAATTGATTGTATCAGTATTTCTGCTTCCTTTATTTCTAGTCTAATTACTCCCTTTGCTCAGCATGTTTGGGTTTTATAAGATGTTACTATAGGAGGACTTAAAGAGAAATTTATAGCCCACAACACTTCTCTACAAAAGAAGATCTCAAAACAATAATCTAACCTTCCACTTTAAGAAACTAGAAGAGGATGGGCAAAGTAAGCCAAATCAATCAATCAATCATATCAATTTCTTTATTGTTAGAAAATCAACAAAATCAACATTTGCTTCCTTGAAAGATCAACAAAAATCTTTCAACTTCAAAAAAATTACCTTGACAAAAAATATACATTTTCAAGAAAAGATAAATATATTAGTAATAATCACATGAAAAGGGACCTAATATCCTTACTCACTGAAAAAAGCAAATTAAAAGCCCAAAATGCCACTTCCCAAATATTAGGATCACTCATCAAACCAAACACGGGATATAGAGAAATTGGAACCCTCATACATTGCTGGTGAGAAATTTAACATGATACAGCCACTGTGTTAAACAGCTTGAAAGTTTCTCAAAAAGTTAAACACAATTATATTATTCAGCAATTCCTGCTCCAGGTATAGACCCTAGAGGTACAAAAAAATATGCCCACAGACAAATCTCATAACAAACGTCTTCACAGCTACACTATTTACAATAAGCAAAAAGTAGAAACACCCCTGATGTCCATCAATGAATACATTAATAAAGTATGTTATATCCATGAAATGCAATAGAGTACTATGCAGCAATAAAAAGGAATACATTTCTGATAAGTGCAAAATATGCATGGAACTTGAAAATATTAAGTCAAAAAAAGCCAGTCACAAAACACCACTATTATACAAGGTCATTTACATAGGATGCCCCAAATAGGCAAAAACATAAGACCAAAAGACATGTAGTTGCCTAGGGCTAGGGATGAGGGAGGGGTATAGTAATTGCAATGACTGACAGGGGGCATGGGTTTCTACTGGGGGAGATAAATTTTCTAAATTAATTTGTACTGATGGTTGTACTAAAAATGATTAAATCGTATACTTTAGATGAATAAACTGTATGGTATGCCAATTACATTTCAATAAAGATATTTTTTTAAAAACTACTAAAATAGTTTCTTAAACTTGCTGGTAAACAAACTTGATAGTAAAGTTTGAGAAGGGTTTTTCTTAATTTCAGAATGAAACAGGAAAGATATCTGCTAATATTTTCTGGATGAATTAAGCAGCATTAAAATCGAAAAAAGGCATACAAATCAGAATTTAGAAATAAAGCAGTATTTTTTTTGGAAGATATGATTGTTTACTTGAAAAATGCAAAGACTCAAAGACAAAAATGCTGTTTAACAAAAAATGAAACCTCTGTAGGACCGTTAGCTGCAAAATTATTATTCAATAATTAATATTTTTTTTCATAGGAGGTATAATCTGGATTTTAGCAGAGTTGTGCTTTTCTCCTTTTACTTTCTTTCCTTCTTTTCTCATGACTTTACAGGAAAGAACTATTAGGACTAATATTTTTTAAAGAGAAAACAATATTCCTCCCAAGGGGGATCTTGCCTGAAGCCAACTCTTTTATATGGCGCTTCCTAAGGCAGTAAGTCCTGCCTTTATAGACATGGGCTAGCACAGGTGTGTTAGGGCTACACTAATGAGCAGCACATGCTTTTAGTTATATTCTCATTTTTGGTGCCATCAGGGTCCAAGAAAGACAGAATATTACAAATTTAAGCTAAGAAAACATAAGGGAAGACGTTGATGCTCTTGTAAAAGTTAAATATTCCAGAGATCATGGTTAAAAATCAAAACTTTGAGCTATTAGGGTGCATCCTGGTTATAACAAATCATTCAACAATGAAAAAAGTGTTTTAAACTCCATGGGAAAAAGAGGGAAATAAAGCAAGCTCCTCTGCAATGTCAATCTGGGGCAACTTTAACCACCCTCCTTTCTAGATCCAAAATTTGGCTCCATACGTTTATCTTTATATGAGTTCTATTAACACTGACTTTACAGAGGGTGAAAAATGAAGCCAGATGAATAACTTACTTCAAATTTTAGCTTAACTGGACACTGCAAATCAACCCTTCGGTTCATTAAAACTATAAACATCTTATCTAGTCCATCTCGAATTTTATATTGTTTTCATTTGGAAGGATCACTTTTGTTATTATTAAAGATGGTTTATAAATGGCTCTCCTTTGGGAAGTGATCTGAATTTTTATTTACTTTTTTAAAGATTTATTTATTTATGCATACAAGATGGGGCACAGGCCAGAAGCGTGGGGCAGCAAGAGGGTTCACAGAGACAGAGTGGGGAGCAGAACAGGCAGATCAACCGAAATACACTGCTGAGGGGAGCAGCGGGGCAAGGCAGGAGAGCTCTGCGGTGCCATGTGGGAATCTCCCCGGTGCGGCATCGAACTCGCATCGCTGCTGCTGACAGCTCCACAGTGTAGCGCTTAACCACTGTGCCACCACGCAGGCCTGATCTGGATTTTTAAAATCTTTCTGCAACTACAAACAGTATCTGAGATAATATGAATTGTCAGAGAATATGCTTGAGCTCCTGTTGTACTAAGAAGGAATAATGAAGACATGTAATTCACAATCATACCCTTCTCTGTTGCACAGAAGTTTGAAATTGTCAAAGATGCTAATACTTGCAAATACACTTCCACTCTGACTTTTAGCTTCATAGAATGTGGCAGTGAGGATGAAGGGAATGAAATAAACCTTCCAGGTCTTAAAGTTGTAAGCCTAAAGTTGTAGTGGTTTGGGTGTGAAGAAGTGGGAGAAGATGTTAAGGTTATGTCAATACTATCTATATTCTTTAGTCTATTCCAAGCGGACATATGACTCAGGCATTGCAAAATTAATCACTGTCGAGTGAAAGGAGGTCAGACCCAAAAGCTCAAGCAGAAGCAGAATGGAGACAGTCCAATCATGTAACAGACACCTGTCAGAAGACACCAACCTGAGCATAGCAGTGCAAGGACAAAGATCCTGGAGCATATTTAAGATTAGGGCTATCAACATTTGATGTAATAAATCCCACATTTGGGTATTTACCTGAACACTATGAAAACATTAATTCGAAAAGATACATGTACCCCTATGCTCATTACAGCACTACTCACAATAGCCAAGACATGGAAACAACCCAAGTGCCCAGTGATTAATGAATGGCCAAAGAATCCATGCTATAAATACACAATGGAATACTACTCAGCTATTAAAAAGATGAAATCTTGCCTTTTGTGACCATGTGGACAGACTTTGAGGAAATTAAGGTATGTGAATCAAGACAGAAAGAGTTAGACAAATAGGGGCCTCCCTGGTGGCGCAACGGGTCAAGTCTCAGAACTTTGAAGCTATCCAGAGCCACTGCAGCACTAGTGAGTTCGATCCCCAGCCAGGGAGCTGACCCACATGGTTCAGCAGACCTCTCCTATCTTGCCCGCTGCTCCCCTCAGCAGTGTATTTCAGTCAATCTGCCTGTTCCGCTCCCCACTCTGTCTCTGGTGAATCCTCTCACCCCCACACCTCTGGCCTACACCCCAGTTCTTGCATGCATGAATAAATAAATCTTTTTTCAAAAAAATGACGGATCCGGCACCTGCAGAGTTACATTTGCTTTGCAAGAATGGAAAATTTGTAAGAACAAGCATTTAGATGGAAAGATGAAAGGGCATCCATTTCCAAGGAGAAAAGAAAGAACAGAATTCTTTTCTGGTCTGAGTTATCCTAAGTCCTCCAGATGCCTCATTCCTTATTAGTTACAGACATATGTATCAACACAGCTTGGTTTGTGTGAAGCACACAGACTTACTGGGGGACGGTGGGTATGACGTGAAATGCGTCAAAACTAGAATGGCATTTGGGGAGAAATGACAACCTGCTGAAATATTATCAAATGCTATCCCGTGAATACTAGAGGCAGCTGATGTTTGGGAGCGTGGGAGGACACCCACCTTCATAGAAGCTCCCATAAACACCTGTGTCCATCCGAATGGATGTATGTGTCTTCTTATTTTCCTTCAACAGTCAACCCTAATGCTATTTTCTTTCTTTTTATTGAAGTAAAATTAGTTTACAACACTTTATTTATTCTCAGAGCACATTTTGGCACCTCAGCAACTACTTGCAATCTGCCATACCTTCCACCAAATATCTAGTTATGATCCACGATCAATCAACCAATCAACACTAGCCATTTTCTTTCCTCTTCCTTCTTCCAGTAACCACCATTGTGTTGGCAGCCTAAGGGTTTGTTTTCATGCTGTTTTTTTTCTTTTTTCATTTTCTTTTCCCCCTTTATATTCTTCAAATGAGTGAAATCAAATAGTATTTGTCTAACTCCTTTTTAAAAAAGATTTACTTATTTATGCATACAAGCTGGGGTGTAAGCGAGGTGGGGGTGGGGGTGAGAGGATTCACCAGAGACAGAGTGGGGAGCAGAACAGGCAGATTGACTGACATACACTGCTGAAGGGAGCAGCGGGGAGGCAGGAGAGGTCTGCTGCGCCATATGGGTCAGCTCCCTGGCCAGGATGGAACTTGTGCTGCAGTGACTGCTGATTGCTTCATAGTGCTGTGTCTTTAACCCCTGCACCACCAGGGAGGCACCCAGATCTGTCATTTTTGACTCAAGTCTCCCCTTTATCTTCTGCATGGAATCCCATCATCTCTGCTAGTCTTACTTTCAAACAGATGTGGGGTTCAGTTTTCCTCTTCTTTCTCACTATCACTCCTGTCCAGACTGGACTCTGATCACATCAAACCTGTATTATTTTAATAGTCTCTTAACTTGATGTGCTGGTGGCAACCTTTCCTCTTGTTGATCTATCAAATTTGCATCAGTCCCCTGAGAGTTCTCATTACCTGTATTACCAAGTCAAACCTTCCCCTTGACGCTCACTACCCAGCCCACCTCTATCACCAACTACATTTCCCATCTTATCATTTCTTACATATCTCTTACGAAACTGGATATGCCACCCATCTGGGTTTACCAGCTTTCCCCTTACTTCTTCTGATCAATTTTCATTCTTTAAAATGTGTCCTCCTACCCTTCCAGTTATCCAATACCATCCATACTTCCAAGTTAATGTAACATTATCTCCATTGAGTCTTCTTGGAAAAATCTGGTCCCTTTAAATTCCATAGTCCTAACTCTCAATACCAAGGATTTAAGTATCTAATGATCATGCTCTGGTTTGTGTTAGTCAATGCTCGCTTTATAAGGTCAAGTTTGCCTCCTTCAATTGTTCCTGAGGGCAGTTGCTTTCGAATACAACAAGCGTTATCCCCTGCAGGGTCAGGCAATGGCACATTTGCATACAATGGATGTTTAATATATGTTTATAAGATTTGTCTGAAAATTTGAGTGAAGGGAAAAATTGCATTAAGGACTCTTGGAAAATTAGTTTGGGATTTGGAGAGGTGAAACTCTTCATACACAAGCATTAAAGACACCAGAAATGAAATATTCTGTTCCCTCTGACCTTTGGGCCAGCAACAATGCTGGGACACTACACTTTTTTCTCGGCCCTTCCACCAGTTTCTGGGCTGCTTAATTGGTTTGCATTCCAGCTTCATCATCGGAATGTAAGACATCACCTACACATTTAAGTAGACAGCTAACTCTGACCTCTTGCTTTGCCAAGTGGAGCAGTGGATTCCCAAATGAGACTCCATAGTTCGGTCTTGTCCCTTGCAACTCGGGAAGGTTCTGTTGTGAACTACTCACATCTCTGTGTTGAATTCACTTTCTGCTCCCTTAAAAATAACACAAGAGAAAGACAGCAGGAAAATCAGAGCCCATGGGAAATGGAAAGACGAAGTCAATTTGATTTTAAACTGAGAAACAGTTTTCATTCTAAATAACTTGTCTACATGGTCTCTTCATGGAAATAAAATAATATATTTTTTTATTAAGTACCCATGAAGCAGAGACCCTGGGTGAAGTCGTAGCTAGCTCTGGATCCATTCAACAGTTGGATAATCTAATTCATAAACACTACAACAAAGAGCCAGAATATGAAAATTGATTAAGTAACAATGGAGTTAAATTCTGCTTGATTAGATCCTCTGTAGTTCAGGTTCAGAGACCACAGCAAAGCTGTTAAATGTATGGAGAGCAGGTAAATTTTGCAAACTCATAAAGAAAAGGAAAGCATATTTTAGACCCTAAATCACCATGGCTGGGATCATGGAAAATAGCATTATCTACATACCAAAGTAGAATTCGTGAGTGATCAAGCAATTCATTTTTAACAAAAGCATTTCACTTTTATCATTCTTAACATAGGTGGTTTAGTACTTCAGTATCAGACCATAAAGGAATGAAAATACCGAGTTAACTCACCAAATCTATGTGTAGACAAGATTAGCATTCAACAATGTGGTAACTCATCTCACTCACCCTAAACGTATTATTTTCAGATTTGACTTAAATAGTTAAGTTCCCACTTTATCTTTTTTTTTTTCCTTCAAGCCATTTCTTCCCTCCCTTCCCTTTACAGCACCATCTTTTCTTCTTCGTCAATGTTATCCAACCAAGCCACAAATCTAATTAAGCTGTTTTGATGCCAAAATCTCTGCTCCTGGAGAAATGCATCATGAAGTCCATCGAGGTAAGTGAATTAAAAATACATCCAGGCAGGTATCTGGTGAATGTCTCAGTTCATCCTTGCATAATAAACTATCTTCTCCTGCTCATTCATTTGTCAGTCACAGTAACTAGGGATTATTATTTGCTGAATGTACGTGACACCAGCAATTTGCAAAGTCTGTTGGCAAGAAAATCAGGTTAGAATGACAGAGTGAGAAATTAAGCAGAAGCCTGATGTAATTAGCTACAACAATCAGTGCTCTAATTTCTGATTTATTGTTTCCTGTTTTCCTGCTGCTCTCCATTCTGTGTATACTGTATGCGCTTCATATAGGTCAAACAATCGCCTTATCAGTCCTGGCAAAGCGAGGGGTCAGAGTTAACAATATTTAGTTAAAAATGCAGGATGCTTTCCGCCCGCTGCAATTAGGAAATAACTATTACTAATAGGCCCTTGGCACCACTTCCTCATTTATACAATTTTTTGGGGGAAAAAATGAAACAGAAACAAGAAAGAATGCGTATTCAGTTCTTATATAGGCACAAAGTTGATTTAGTTTTCCCTCTAGGAGAATTTTTCTGCCTTTCAAAAGATGTATGATGCTAAATGAGTCAAACAAATCATTATTGTTACAGCTGAATATTCATAAAAACATGAAAAAGTACCCTTCTTGATAGCGAAGTTTTATTTCCAAACGTCTGTTAAAAGGTTATTGGAGACATTCTCTCCCCCATTGGAAACTTCAGTCTTTAGAGACTTTCCATGCTTTTCATCATTCAACAGCAAGCATAAAGTGGGGTTAGTCATTTTTTCATATTTTAAGAAAGCATTTCTCTTAAAAAAAAACTTTATTTTAATGAAGTACCATTGTTTTACATCCTTGTTAATATTTTGACAGTCTGGGATTTCTCCCTCAGGCATGGTCGCCGTAACTCAAAATTGCAAATTGGATATATTTTGAAGAGGAAAATTCAAAATGGATTTCTTTAAACTTTTAAAATAAAGGCATACATTCCTGTAAGATAAAAATATCACTCAAAATTATGTTAACATTTCCAAAAAGATGAATATAATTCAACTTAGGGTAGATAAAATTTATATCACTGGCCATGTAAAGGAATATTTTCTAAGTCATATTGAAAATCAAAGGAACTAGATATAATGAACTAAGTATTTTGCTTCTATTCTTTTAATTTAAAAATTTTGCACATTGGGCCTCCCTAGTGGTGCAACACGTTAAGGTGCAGCACTATGAAGCTATCAGCACCACTGCAGCATGAGTTCAATTTCCAGGCCAGGGAGCTTCCCACATGGCGCAGCAGACCTCTCTTGCCTCGCCTGCTGCTCCCCTCAGCAGTGTATTTCAGTCGATCTGCCTGTTCTGCTCCCTACTATGTCTCTGGTGAATCCTCTCACCACCCCCACACCTCTGGCATATATCCCAGCTCTTGTATGCATAAATAAATAAATCTTAAAAAAATAAAAATTAAATTAAAAATTTCCCCATCAAACTCTTCCGCAGCACTACCTGTCTATAATTATATAGAACATACTTCCAAGGCCATCAGGAAATTCTGAGTCTAGACAGACTATAAAGCAATATGGGAATGAGAAGTCACATTAAAGTGAGTGTCAGGAGACGTGCGTTTTTCTAGCTCATTTGTCTCATTAACTAATGGTTTTGGGCAAATAATTTCACCTCCCTAGACCTCATTTCCCTTACAAATAAAATGGTAAGTATGGACTTGATCTTTAAATCCTTCCATAATGTATATGTCAAGTAATTGTACTCTGTGTAAAGAACTATGCTAACATTTAAAAATTTTCTGTATCTTGCCTTAGTAAGATTAAATTTAACATCCTAAAACATCATAATGAACAAAAGAGGTATGTTGCATCCTTGTAAAACACATGAGAAAGGTAAGCTATTGTGTTTGCCAATATTTCTGCTTTTTCCATTGTTCTTCATGATGCTCCAATGTTCCTTTATTTATCATCTCCTTTTACTGGAAGAACTTCCTTTTGCCGTTCTTCAGGGATAGATCTGCTAATAACATACTTTTAGTTTCCATTTATATGGAAATTTTTGAATTTCCTCGTCAATTCTAAAGGATAGTTTCACTGGCTATAAAATAACAGTCAACAGTTCATTTCTTTCACATTGGCAGATGCACCATATCTTAATTCTCTTAACAATCTATGAAATAAGAACTCTTATTAGCTCTACTTTACAGATGGAGAAACTGAGGTTTTGAAATTCAGTAACTAGACTGATGTTATTCAGCTGGAAAGAGAGCCAGGAGTCATTCTAAGCCAGATTAATCTATGCTGATAATCCACATACTTAAACTTTCTGATCTGCCATCTTATACCTTCAATCTTAACATATTAAGATTCTAGTCAAATGCACATTCAGACACTTGGAGATGAATTATATATCTGGGCGATACATATCACAATACTATACATCTTAAACATTGTCAATTTTAGAAACATTACTTAAATGAAGTGTTATTTACATTTTGTAGAGGTATAGCTGTGATATAATCCTGATATGGTTCATACCAGACTGCTTCATGAATTTATTAATTCCTTCACTTATTCCACAAACATTTACTGAATATAAAATAGGCAATATGCTAAGTGTTGAGAAAACAGTGGAGAAAAGGTAAAACAAATCTTTATTCTTATGAAGTCGGCATCAAACTTCAGACAGATGTAGGTAAGCTTCATGACCAATAATGACGTGTCATGAAATCAATTATTATAATACATATCTTTTCTAGTTCCTAAGGTCCATCAAAATATGGGAATAGACAATAAGCACATAAACATATAACTGACTAAAATAGAGAGAAGAAAATTTAAAAAATAGAAGTAATAGCGAAGGATTGGAGAAGGATGATTCGTAATGGGAAGTCAAAGAAGGATTCTCCAGGAAGGTGACAGCTGAGTTGAAAATTAACTAAGAAAGAGGCAATATTTCAAAGATTTGTGTAGAACATCACAGGGAGAGACACAGAAAATGTAAGAGACCCCAATTTCAGAATGAGTATGATGTGACTCAGCAACAGAAAGAATCCATTGTAGTAACTGTAGTAATTGTCAGGCAATGGACTGAAAATGTTTTGAAATAAGATCGTGAAAATAGGAATGTTGTCATAGAAGAAAAGCATAAGCAATTTTAATTTTATTCTAGGTAAGATGGCAAGTAATTGAAGGTAAGCAGGGTCATAATCTAATCTGATTTGAGATATAAAATTAATGTGGCTGCTAGGTGGAAAATTGAGAAGAATGATAGCAGTGGGGATCAGCTGGGACATTAATCTTGACATTAATCTTGGCCTGAATGAGGATGACAGCACTCGTGTTGGAATGAAGAGGACTAACATAAGATTTTTTTTTTTTTTTTTTTTGGAGACAGTAGGATTTTTTAGTGGATTGCATGTAGAAATCAATAGAAGTAGGTCACCAAAATGACTTCTAGGTTTTGAACTTGAGCATCTCAGTATATAGCGCTTGCATTTAATGAAGTGGTGACTATTGGTGTAGGGACATATTATGGAAGTGATAAACCTCAAATTTGGCTGTATTATGTTAAGTTTGAGGTCTCTAATACATGTCCAAGTATGAGTAACAAGTATGTAATTGGATGATCAAGTCTGACTAGAAGGATCAGGAGCTGTGATCATTTGTAGGAAATAGCTTTTAAAGCCATAGATTAGTTGATGACATCACCCAGACAGGAATCATACAAATTGATGCAGAGAGGTATGAAGACTAAATTCTAAGGAACTTTAATGCTTAAGAGGTTTAGGAGAGAAAGGAGAATCAGCAAAAGAGAGGAAATGAAGGAAAACTAACATGATTAGATGCCTGAAGGATTCCAAGAAGGCAGTCGATGAGCCAAATTCAAATACTTGGGAAAGCTTCCCCCAGTGAGCCCCCACTCTAAGCCCTCCCACAACACACTTACCACATGCACCATGTGGTCAGAGGCTGTGGTTTAAGGAGATTCCAAGCTGCTGAGCATCTGCACACCTACCCTGCAGATACTGCAGGACCCAGTTTGTTTGGTTTCCCTCGTGTGGCCTAGGAAGCTGCACCCAGGTAAACAGGAACACAGCATGGCAAGGACACTGGAGTCCAGTGAAATCTGGCAGGAGGTGAAAAGGTCTAAAATTATGGTTGCCCAAGAAGAGCTGCCTGGGCAACCTCTCTAAGAACAGCAAGACAGGTGAAGAGGGCATGGTAACCTCAGTGCTGGCAGGAGGCGTCTAGCACCACGTGGCTCTGAGCCATGAACTGTTCACAATAGACAGGCATGTCAGTAAGTCTGATGGCTTGTGAGAATCTGAGTTTGGGAAACTGAATTTTAAAAACTCCCTATTGTCTTAAGTGAATGGAGCAGGCCTTGTGTGTGAAAGTGGCTTTACATGGATGACTGAAAATTTAGAGAGAGACTGGTTGGAACCCAGGGCAATGCAGGATGCAATCTTTGTCCTATTTTCCCAAATTTAAGGTTATAGTTGCTCCTTGCCCTCTTCAAGTTGCTACAGCAGGGGTCATGGGAGGTCAGATCTTTAAGTTTCACTGGGGCTTATTTCTACTTTGATTTTTAGATCTCCTGTCTTTGAAAATCAACATCAATGGACTCAGTGGAACTGACTTTGGGGGTAGGGACGAGAAGGAAGGAGTGGTCAGTTTTGTCAATCACTACTGACTGATAGAGAAAGATGATGACAGGTATTGGGAAAGTGGAGGTTAATGGTAACCTTGACAAGAAAAGATTCGGGGCTTTGTGGTGTCATATCCATGGATTCAAAATCAGGCCTCACCATTTAAAAACTTCTGACTTTGGGCAAGAAACAAAATTTCTGAGCCTCAAATCTTTCTTCTTGACAATCGGGTTATAGTGCCTACAGTCATATTGCTTGGACAATTAGCAAAATAACTAATAGGAAAGACCTTGGTATGGCTCAGTAGATAGTCTTTCTGTTCCTCTTCTCCCAAGTAACCAAGAAATTGAATTGGTAACCAAGCTAACCAGTTTTGTTAAAACAAAATAAATTCCATGCATTGAAATTCAGTAAATAGATGCCAATATTTTTAATTTTCTCTTTTATTTACAATTCTATTTAGATGGCAAAATTTAAATTTTGTAAAAGGAATATAAATTACTAAATAGCTAAGTCACATAATAGCTAAGAATTCTAATAAAAGCTTTAAATTTCCATTACAAAGGAAATAATGAAAACATGTTTCTTACACTTAGAACCAAATAATTTTTCTGAAATAAAAGCACAATGAAAGAAGAGTGTGTGACAATGGGAGTATAAATAAAGTTAAAGTCATAGTAACTTAAATTAAATGATAATGAAGGCCCAGTAGAAATGAATATATTCTTTTTACTCTAAGAGGACAATTTCATTACAGAATTTCTGGCAAAAGAAATCCTTTCTTCACATTGGAACCTGCCAGTTTGCAATTAATTATGTTTTGACTGGATAAAATCACACATTTATGGACAAGCCTCTTCAATACATGGTGTTGGGAAAACGGGACAGACATTTGCAAAAGAATGAAACTAGACCACTATCTCACACCACACATGAAAATAAACTCAAAATTTTTAAAAGATTTGGATGTAAGACCTGAAACCATAAAATATATATGAAAAATAAAAGGCAAACACTCCTTGACATAAATTTCAGAAATATCTTTGAAGACTCATCCCAGTAGCGAGGAAAATATAAACAACTGAGATGACATCAAACTAAAATGTTTCTGTACAGCAAAAGAGATAGTAACCAAAAGAAAGATACCCTTCTGAATGGGAGAAAATATTTGCACATCTGATAAGGAAAATCTATAAAGAGCTCATACAACTCAACAAAAACAAAGCAAGCAATCTAATCTAAAAAATGGAAAGAAGAGCTGAATAGGCATTTCTCCAAAGAAGAAAAGCAGACCAATAGGCCAATACACATATCAAAGCATGTTTGTCATTGAAATGAAGATCAAAACCAAAATGAAATACCACCTTGCACCTGTGAAAATGGCCAACCCTAAAACACCCCAAAATAAGTACTAGTCAGGGCACGGAGAAAAAGGAACCTCATGCACTGCTGGTGGGAATATCGACTGATCCAATCCCTATGCAAAGTTGTGTAGAGGTTCCTCAAAACACTAAAAATGGACCTGCCATATGACCCAGCAATTTCACTCCTAGGTGTAATTTTTATCTAAGACACAAACAAAACAAAAACCCACTAATTCAAAAGGAAACCTGTACCTCAGTGTTTATTCCAGTGTTATTTACAATAACGAAGATAATGGAAACAACCTAAATGCCCAAAACAAATGAATGGATTAAGAAGATGTGGTATACATTGCACACAATGGAACACTACTCAACAATCAAAAAAGGTAAACTCATGCCATTTGTGGCAACATGAATGAAACTGGAAGGGTTATACTGAGCAAAATAATCCAGAAGGAGGAAGACAAATACCAGATGGCTTCACTTATATGTGGAATATAAAGAAACAAAGTGAAAGGTCAGATGAGAACAAACCTTGAAAACTGACCACAGATTTGACACAGTCAGACGATGGGAGGGGAAGGAAAGAGGAGATGTAAAAGCAGAGGGGAAAGAGCACACTGGGCCATAACTAAGGCTACCAGAAAGGGGGTGTGATGGGATGGGAGCAAAGGGGAGAAGGCAGTCTAACGGAAGGTTACTGGAGTTTTGGTGGTGTGAGTGGTGAAATAACCTACACTTGTAGCATATAAATCTATGTCTCTAAATCAACCTTACCTCAATAAAAAATTAAAATAATATAAAGATACTGCTGGTAGATTTTTAAGGAAAAATGTATTCATTAAAACCCCAAAATAAATACTGTTTTATAATTATAACAATGTTGTGCTTTTATCAGAATGATTAAATCAGAATGTAAATGTTTAAAAAAAATAGAAAGTTCTAACACCACCCCTGCCCCACCCAAATTAAAAAAAGGGGTTCAATTACTACACAGGTATTCCTGAACATGAATTTCTGTGAAGATATTGAAACAAAGCATTTTGTCACCTGTAAATTTTCTGTAAATTCAGGTAATTATTAACTAATCTGAGCTTCATTTTCCCCATCAATGAAATAAGGCTGATAATGCCTGCCTGCTAGGATAATTCTTGTTTAAGGAGATAATTTATAAAAGGATCGACATATATCAGCTTCTTAATAAATATTAATTCTCTTCACTTAAGTTATTGAAACATCTCAGATTAAATGAATTACAATTGATACCAGAAACCTGAATATAGGTTCATTGACTTTTGAAGGCTTAAAATCACCATAACTGGGCCTCCCTGGTGGCGCAGTGGTTGAGCACTGCGCTGTGGAGCTGTCAGCAGCGCGCGATGTGAGTTCGACGCCCAGCCAGGGAGAATCCCACATGGTGCGGCAGACCTCTCCTGCCTCGCCCGCTGCTCCCCTCAGCAGTGTATTCTGATCTGCCTGTTCTGCTCCCCACTCTGTCTCTGGTGAACCCTCTCGCCGCCCCACACCTCTGGCCTGTACCCCAGCTTGTATGTATAAATAAATAAATCTTAAAAAAAAAATCACCGTAACTGAGAATAATGGCAGTGTATCAGAGAGTGAGAGTGCTCCCCCATCCTTCCCAATTAAAATTTGTACATGCCCCTTCCTCAAATTAAAACAAAACAAACAAAAACTAGACCTACCGCTAGTGAGAATTCAGATCAAACCTCAGCCTCTCGTGGTCAATACATGTAGTCATGTGCTGAAGTCAGTCAATGGCACACGCGAAAGGGGTTGTGGGCAGGTCCCAGGAACCTTCCTTCATCTAAGTCATTTTTGCCAGTTGTGTTATTTAGGCACTTGATCCCACCCCTGCTGCCTTTTGCAGAACTGATCCCAATAATTCTTTCACCAACTATCTGAAGTGACTGATATTTTCCCTCTCTACTAGAAGATTTTCATCAGCAAACATTTTCATCATCCAGCTACCCATTTCTTACCTACCCATCACTGAAAAATTCTCAGAAAACATACTAGGAGTCCTTGTTTCCAGTGCTTTTCCACACTGTCAAACCATTCTTCTCAACTACACCACTGATTCTGGTGTGGTTCAGTCTGGTTCTCAAGTTCAATCTGGTTCTCAAGTCTGCCCTCATCTTAATCTGTCATTAGTATTTGACTAAATTCACCTCTCTCTCTTTGATTTTCTTTCTTAATTTGTTCTTCCTGATTTTCTTTCTCGTATAGAATTCCTTTTCAATCTTCTTTGTTCTTTCCTCTTTCTGAGGAAAAAGGAAATGTTAGCGTTCTCTAGGTCTTTAGTTTGCTTTTGTATTTTGATTCTCTTGGAGATCTCATTAAGTATTAAGCCTTTGAATATCATTTACATATTCACAAACTCCAATTTTATATGGGTCTTTTGGTGTGCTTAGGAAAGTTCTTTTGTTGGATATATATTTAAGACTAGAATTCCTGCATCATAAAAAGTATGTGTGCTCAATTTTCATACCTATTACCAGTTTTTCATGATGTCTTTTTTTTTTTAAATTTATTTATTTATACATACAAGCTGGGGTACAGGCCAGACGCGTGGGGCGGTGAGAGGGTTCACCAGAGACAGAGTGGGGAGCAGAACAGGCAGATCAGAAATACACTGCTGAGGGGAGCAGCGGGCGAGGCAGGAGAGGTCTGCCGCACCATGTGGGATTCTCCCCAGCTGGGCGTCGAACTCACATCGTGTGCTGCCGACAGCTCCACAGTGCAGCGCTCAACTGCTGCGCCACCAGGGAGGCCCTCAAATGATGTCTTTTGCTGTCAATCAGCCTGCGTGCCTTGGGATGCTGGAGACATCAGCCATTCCCTTGGAACTTCAAGGAGCAGAGTTACCAAGTCAGTGCTCCAGACTTACTTTTGAGATTTTAGTTTAAAGAGAAATAGACCCATTTTAAGCCACTGTTACTTGGGGCTTTGTTATGTTCAACCAAAATGACCCCAGTTGATATAAAATGATGAATCATTGCTAATATTTTCTAATTGAAATACTATATTTACTAATTTAATACTAAGGTGAGGTTGCACAGTCTAAGCCTGATGTCATGTTTCTTTGCTTTAACTGGAAATTTATTGGCCATTGAGTAATACTGGTTATTTCACACAGATCAGAACCTCTGCTAAAAAGTGAAAAACAACAATTATCACTTTAAAATGAACTTTGGCAAGATTTCTTTTAAACCTCAAGTGTCCAGAGGATATGAAAAGTAATATGAAGAAATCACATCAGAGAAGTGTTTAGAGCCACCGTTTTAAATGAAAGCACATTCAATAGCTGAACAGATATCTTCTCTACTGCCCACATTTTTTTCACGAAGCCTAATAAGGAGCACATTAGAGCAGGTTACACTGAGTCACAACGACTTAGTGTTTACAAGACAGCATGTTCTAAACAAACACCACGGCTGGTAAGTGCCAGTGAATGGTGACTGAAAAGTCCAGCTTTGCAAAAAGAAAACTGCTGTTTTAGCCTAATTGTAAAGATTGATATTTATTTTGACATCTATGTCAAACAACACATTAATAAAATTTGGGGGTAGTTCTAATTTTACAAAAATAATCCTCAACAAACTTTCACAGATACCCTTGAGGGAAAGGTATTATGGGGAATATAAACTAAAAATGCCTCGGGAGATAAGAACTGTGAAATATAGTTCTGGAATTCTAGTGGACATCTTATTATGTGGCACTGTTGAGTAAAACATCTCAGGCCAAAATAAACTTTATTACCTGATAAAGTTGTGTACTAAAATGGTGTCATTTTATAATTGAGCAGCAAGGGCTTCCAAATTATGCCCAAATAATCAAATAGACCATCTACTGTAATCAAGATACCAATAATTGAATGTTCTGGATTTTTGTATAATTTACCCTCCGTTAGCTTATTCAGCATTTAATGGTCCATGATCCAGTCAGCTGACTAAGGTGAAAACATTTTTCTCAGTCTTCCATTCCACATTCTGTGGAAGAGTAAGTCCTAGTTACTTCCTATCTCCACCCATCACTATTACTACTGCTTAGGTCAACTGTAGAACTAACATTTCCCATCCGGATTCCATTAAACACCCAAATGACCTCCACACATCTGCTAATGCCTCTCTGATATGTTTTCCTCCTTGTATCTAGGGGGATCACCTAGAAGTGTAAATGCACCATCCTTCTGCTGGAAACCATCTGACGACAGACCAGATTCTTCAAGGTCATTCTAGCAACACAGCAGCACCATCAAGAACCTGGGCCAGATAAGGTGAGCTCCATGCGGTTCCTAGTTGTGTGATTCTGGGAAGTTACTACAGGTCCCTGGTTTCCTATTTCACCTTCTGTAAAATAATGATTCAAATAGTATCAGATTAGCATGGTTGTATGTCTTTAAAAAAAAAATGCTTCTGGGGCCTCCCTGGTGGTGCAGCGGTTAAGCGCTGCGCTGTGGAGCTGTCGGCAGCAGTGCCGCGAGTTCAACGCCCAGCCAGGGAGATTCCCACATGGCGCAGCAGACCTCTCCTGCCTCGCCCGCTGCTCCCCTCAGCAGTGTATTTCTGTCAATCTGCCTGTTCTGCTCATCAATCTGACTCTGGTGAACCCCCTCGCCGCCCCACACCTCTGGCCTGTACCCCAGCTTGTATGCATAAATAAAATCTTTTTTTAAAATCTTTTTTAAAAAATAAAAGAAATGCTTCTTACAAAGGCCTTATTCCAGGGGCTCCCTGGTGGCCTAGGGGTTAAGTCTCAGCACTTTCACCACCAAGACCTGAGTTCGATCCCCAGCCAGGAAACTAACCCACATGGCACAGCAGACCTCTCCTCTCTCACCCGCTGCTCCCCTCAGCAGTGTATTTCAGTAAATCTGCCTGTTCTGCTCTCCACTCTGTCTCTGGTGAATCCGGTCACCCCCCCCCCCATACCTCTGGCCTACACCCCAATTCTTGTACCTATAAATAAATAAAAACAAATCTTTAAAAATAAATAAGACTGGTTTCCTTGATTATATTTAATACTTTATTCAGGTGCCAAAGAGGAGGCTAAATCAGTAACCTGTTAGGTGTCTCATTTTGTACTTTTTAACTCAGCCTCCTTTAAGTCTGAGACTAGAGATAAACTGTAGATGAGGCCGTCCCCTTGGAAATGCAATGAAAACTCTGTGAGGCCACTGAGTAAATTTCATGACTGACATTCAGAAGCTAAAGTTTCATATTTATGCATTTTCCCTGATAAGTCTGAAAGCTAATTTTACTGATTTTACAAATAACTGAAAAAAACTAACAATGTTTCTTCAATGAGTCATAACCTCCTGACGGCACAAAAGCGCTAAGAATTTATGGACGTGTGAAAGCAAATTTCTACATGAAGTGGTAATGGTTTATTTCCCTTGTAACATCAGGTGTGACTTTTGCTAGGAAGGTCTAATAAAATCTGGGACACTAAGATTCAATTCAAATTAGCAAGCTTCCTGCATTTTCCTCTTGAACGTCTGAAAATTAATAATATAGTGCCAATGAAGATCATATCTTTTAAAAACCCAAAATCATTTAAAAGATATTCCTAGGATGCATACCTGAATATATTCTCCCTCTCTCTATCCCTCCCTCTCTCCCTTCTTCCCTCCTTCCTTCTTTCCTTCCTTCCTTCTTTCCTTCCCTCCATTCATATTTCCATCTGATTATCCATTCAGCCTTACTTCATTCCATTCCTCTTTCTTTCCTCCTTCCTTCCCTCCCTTCCTTCCTTCCATCCCCCCTCACTTGGGCTCACTGTGGAAAATATCACACTCTGACTAACAGTATTGCCTAATCTGAACAGCAAAGCACAAGTCAATATAAGTCCAGTGCCATGTTTATCAGCTAATATCTGTACCCAGCCAAACACACAATAAAATCTAAACTCTGTATCAAAAGTAAATCTATCCATCAAAATCTGTCCTAAGCATGATCTGTGAATGCCTGAGGTTTTGATTTTCTTAAACAGTAGGAAAACCATATTTCACCCATAGCTCCATCTCTGAAAGAGATGAGGGTGGGGCAACACTGGTTTCTTTAAATGCTCCAAGATCCACATTGGTTGCCCAAATAGATGAGTGCTGATTTTTCCAGGGGTCGTTTAAGGGCAAAGTAACTGCAAGACAGTATCACTACTCTGCTGCCAAGGAGTGTGTGGTGCAAGCCAAAATTTCAGCTTATCCTTGATTTTATAATTTATACTGATATTTCTTACATTATTAGTTTTACTGGTAAATCAGGAGCAAGTTGTTGGAATCCAGCTGTGACCCCAGGGCAAGCACTTTTTGCCTGCTGTCACCTTCTGACAGTTTAGGCTGTTAATTACCTCAATCAAGGAAAGCACAAACCCCTCTCTGTCTGCCAGCTGGCAGACTCAGCTTCAGAAACTGGCAGCTTGGGAAGATTTAAAACCTGTAAAAAGGGCTACTCTGTAAACAGTTGATTGTATAATATTCAATGACCACCATAGACCCCTATCAGCAATCAAGGGGAGGGTCTTCTGTGGTGCCTTGATAGGCTGCAAGGAAGAAAGTTAAAAATAGCTTTTGTTTATATCTTTTAGAAGACTGAAACTCAGAGTTTTCATTTGGAGGAATTATACTGATGCCTGGGCAGAAAGTCCAACACTTAGTTCTGCTCAGATAGATGTGAATCCCCCAAAAGAAAGATAAGGAAGCAGTTGTGTTTACTAGCTGAAATCACAAAGGAGGCGGGGAAGAAGTTTCAAGCTGTCTGCCGGTTCGGATGCTGCATGGACATAAACTCTAAAAGAGGGTCTGTCTCCGTAATACCTGTGTGCAAACATCCTATGCGATGTAAGATTCGCACTTTTGGGAACTACCCTGAAAGTCAGTCGCAACTCCATGATTTCTTGATTCTCGGCCTTTCTTCGGCCAGAATTTCATCACCTCCTAATCCTTTCTCTTTATGTATGGCGACCGTCTCCATTCCCAGAGCTTCTTTCCAGCCACCTATCTCATTTATTTCAGTGACTCGGATGCTGACACTTATGCACGTGGCTCCAAGCTCTTCATCAGTTTTCTTGAGCCCAGATTCCTCTGTCTGGCTGTGGCTACGCCCTGCTCTCCAGCAAAGCCGCCCTTCCACTTGTAATGACCTCCCAGTGAAGGTCATCACCATCAATCCAGACTCAGGATTATCTTTCATCTCTTCACTCACCATCCAATCAAGTGAAAAAAAAAATTCTTAGAAATTCTATTTTTAGAAAAATATTTTTTTCTCATGCCTGTACTAAGGCCACCTGGATCCTTGGATCCCATCGTCCCTCACTACAGCAGCGCTGCAGTGGCCTCGGAGCTGCTTTCATTGCCTCGCGTCTCTGCCCTCTCCAGTCAGCCCCACGCTGTGCCACCAGAAACACCTTGGACCCACAGAGCCGTTCTTAGCAGGTCACTCCTCGGCCTCCCTGGCGGCGGAAGGGTTAAGTCTGAGTGTATCACAGCTGCAGCCTGAGTTCGACCCCCAGCCAGGGAGCTTCCCACATGGCAGCAGACCTCTCCTGTCTCCCCACTGCTCCCCTCAGCAGTGTATTTTGGTTGATCCGCCGTTCTGCTCCCACTCTGTCTCTGGCTACACCCCAGTTCTTCTATGCAAAAATAAATAAATAAATCTTTAAAAAAAAAAAAAAAGGTCCCTTCCTGAAAGCCTTCCTAAGGTACAGAGATAGTACAGCCGCAAGCTCCTCAGTTCGGTAAACCCCTGGGTTTAGGTCCAGTTTATCTAAACCCAGCTTAACTTCTTTGTGAACACCCTGAGATGCCTGTTCTGCCCTGCCCTAATCATGCTCTGGCCTCGTGTCCCCCTAAGTTTGTGGGGTTCTTCTTATTCTTCAATCATTTTGATTCACCTTTGGTTTTTTCCTATGGAATTTATCATGCATCCACTTCTACATTTATTTAAAAAAATCTATTGACTACTTACCATGTGCTGACATTATATTAAGATCTGGAGTCTTAAAAATAAAAGGCAGGGCTCCTTCCCTCCAAGAGTGTAATAGGGAAAACAAACAAGTAAATAAATAATTTAAATGACATATGACATATGGTATTCATGAAAGTTATAAGCTACCAAACTCATTAAAAAAATAACCTTAATAGTGTTATGATTTTTTAAATAGAAAAGTGTATCCCCAGTGAATTCTACTAAAATTATGAAAAATACTAATTATATACAAACTCCAGAAATTAAAGATTCCATCATTATACTGACATTAAAGTAAAACCGATCTCATAAAAAAGAAAATTAAAAATTAACATCGCTCATTGATATATATGCAAAATTCTATAAAATGTTATAGCAAATAAATTCAGGAAATAAGTGCTGCCCCAAAAAATCATGACAAAGAAGTTCATTCTAGAAATATGTCTGTTGCCTCAACTTAAAAAAAAAATTAAAACAAAGCAATTGAAAGAAAAAAATCAATAAATACAATTCATTGCATCAATAGACTACAAAAGAAGGGCCATTTAATCATCTCAATAAATAGGGAAACATTACGACAAAATTCAGTTATTAGTGCATGATAGAAACTTCTATACAACTGATTCTATCCAGGGAAAATTGTGCTATTTCTGTTCTTTTTACAAGAAATTATTTTGGGCACAGAAATCAGTAGTGATTGCAGCAGACTATCACCTAACACATCCCATGCCTATCGATTGTGGAACAGGTTCTAACAGTTCAGTGGCTGAGACAGTAGAGTGATTATTTAAAAGACTGAAATTTTCTGTTTTGCATCTTGTTTATTTTATTTTTTTTAAAGATTTGTTTATTTATGCATACAAGAGCTGGGGTGGAGGCCAGAGGTGTGTTGGGGGGGGCGGGGCAGGGTTTAAGAGAATTCACCAGAGACAGAGTGGGGAGCAGAACAGGCAGATTGACTGAAATACACTGCTGAGGGGAGCAGCAGGCGAGACAGGAGAGGTCTGCTGCGCCATGTGGGTTAATTCCCTGGCTGGGGATTGAACTAGTGCTGCAGTGGCTGATAACTCTATAGTGCTGAGACTTAACCCCTGGTGCCACCAGGGAGGCCCCCATCTTGTTTATTTTTAAGGACAAGCCACAAATAAGATGATTTAGACCTCAGAAGAGGCCAGATCAACTAGGAGAAATAGCACAGAATAGAAGCTTAAAAATCTGTATTCTATTTCTCTGCTCTGCCCCAAATTATTTGTATGATATTGGCAAGTCACTTAAGATCTGTAAATCCCAGTTCCTTTATTGAAGAATGAAATGTTTGGGCTTGTTGATCTTTTAGATGCCTGACAATCATAAAATTCCTTTACTCTAAGAAAAATGAGATCAAAATTGAGAAATACAAATAATGTTATAAACTGAAAACCTATTCCAGATGAACCCAGTAGAAGATTGCTCAAAAGCAACATTTTCCTTAAGCACTGACGTTCTGGCTTATCTCGAATCTACCACCATTATTCTAAGGGAAAGCAAAAGGGCAAGTTTTATGTTCTATTTAGAAGATAAAAATATAAGTTCATATGTCACAGATTTCCAAATGAGCAAAGTTTAAAGGTAGAAAAATTGAAAACTAGGCAAATACATACTTGAATGGAAAGTGAGGAATTTGTCATATTTTTCTTATAACTACATCAATGAAATGAGAGCTGTAATATTTCTTAGGAGAAGTTAATTTCAACTTCAAGCCTCAACTTAACATCTGCCAAACTTCAGGTCATAGATTTTTTTCAAAGGAAGCAGGAAGAGATATGTACTGAAGAATGATTCAAAAATCAACTGAAATCTATTTTCCAGCAAAAAATAGTATTCCTTTAAAAATAAAGCAGTTGGAAATATTTTTTAAAGATTCAATTCTCATAAATAATCTCATAGCAGGAAACGTTTATAGAAACAGCTTTAAAAAAATCTCCTGAATACTCTAGTCGTGAATAAGTTAATTTCTCTTTAAATGTATTTTACTGTTGGACTGCATGCACCAAACTCCTGCTAATTGACAGGATTCAATTGTATAATTATAGTACTTTTCAATTTTTTATTACTTTTGCTTTTCTCTTTAGAACTGTCAGATAACTTGGAGTTTAGCCTTAGGAGGACAATTCTGCTCTAGGAAAGCAAAGACTGTTGTTTACCGACAAGCATAAGAATTTAAGTTCATAAAACTAAATAAACTAAAGTGGGTTTTGCCGTACTGACCACATGATGAGCCCCAAGCTTCTTTTGTTTCAGCAAATACGGACTGCCATTTTAAATTTCCTCCCATGGTATGATGTAAAAACACGTTTCACAAATAACCAAAAAAGGAAAATCAAACTCTTGGGAGGATTCTGAAGCTAGTTCTGATGGATGGCTGTGTACACATATGCAAATTATCAGAGAAGCTGGTGGAAGCTGGAGTCTTGGCTAGAATGGACGCTCCAAACAAGTTATCCTTCTTACCTTACAAACAGCCCAACTTTCTTCCGCATTTCCTCTCAACAGTGTTTTAAGCCATAGTGCTGCTCAGTATATACATGTAGAAATATTTCAAAAATCCGAGTCATTGATTACATGCCCTCTTGCAAGTTCCCTTCACAGTACTTAAAATAATAATTTTTAAATTATTATTTGGTATTTCTCTGATTTTTGTAAATTTTTGTGAATTAGTGTGTATCTCTGAATCATCAGTCCTCTGCTCTGAAATAAATTTTCAATGAGTGAAAAAATATAAATACAGAAAAAGCAGAGAAACTTGAAGAAATGAAAGGGAGAAGATAGGAATTCAACATTTTAAAAATAATGATTAGTATCCCTTCTGGTTAATATCAGTCAATATTTACAACACTGGTGACAAGATTTTTGAAGACTTGAGGAAGCATTTTGAAAAACTTCACATAATCTTTGATTCATTAACGATGCTCCAAAGCAAAGACAATTCAACAGGAATTCTAAAGTTCTCTTGAATATCACAGACACCCCACACCTTATGTGTGTTCCAGAGGGAAAAAATTTGTCCATCCTGGGCAAATACTCCTTTGATATTTGCAATACTTTAAGATTCCAAGATAGATTCTATTAGTAATATTTGTAGGACTTGCTTTTCTGCATCTAGCTATAAGAATAACTTAACTGGCAGTGGAAAAGGATGATCCTTGGTCTTGTAAAGGCAGATGGTGAATTTACAATTCACCAAAAATAAACAGAAATCTCAGAAAAGTTTGCACGCGCTTCCTATGGGTGCTGTGCTGGTTCATGTAAATAACAGGCTCTCTAGAAGAAAAAAAAGTGTGTTTATCGTTTATTATAAATTGTACTAATATAAAAATGTATATCACACAAATTACAAATAGTAATAAAATATCTAAAACACTTTTTAAAAAAAATCATAGTTAATTTATTCTCACAGAAGGTTTTTGTTGGTATTTGCCAAACTCTTAAATCCGTAAATGATCTGTGGTTTTAAATGATGAATGAGTATAGTTCCAACATGAATGTTGGTTGTTGGTTAATATTTTCATTTAGTTCAACAAACAAGATGAAAGGAAAAATGTTCAGGCAAAATGTCAGAAGCTCACTTATAATCAGTGACATGAATATCTCCTTTCCTGAATCTCATAATAGTCTGCAAATACTAGCAGAATATGTGATCAAATTTTGCATTATTCACAATATAACAACTACAACTCGCTTTCATGTTCCATCTGCATTGACACTTATTCCATCATTTTTTTAGTCTAGATCATGAAAAAAATTAATCATACATACACTAGAAGAGGTAGGATCCCATATGCGTGCATCACATACAGTGTTATAAGCCAGTGTCACCTTAAAAAAAAAACAACAAAAAACTATCAGCCTCCCTGGTGGCCTAGGGGTTAAGTCTCAGTGCTATCACCCCTAAGGCCAGGGAGCTTCCCACATGGCGCAGCAGACCTCTCCTGTCTCACCTGCTGCTCCCCTCAGCAGTGTATTTCAGTAGATCTGCCTGTTCTGCTCCCCACTCTGACTCTGATAAATCCTCTTATAGCCCCCCTTCCCAGCCCTGCACCTCTGGCCTACACCCCAGTTCTTCTACACCCCCCCAAAATGGGAAAAAAACTATTACAAACTTTAAAAATAAATTAAAATAACAGAAAATCAAACTCTGATTCTTAGCATTTGTCAGTTACTGTGGCTTAAGTACTGCTACTATAAAGGACTTTAAGGTACTAACAGCCCCTCTGAAAGTAACATGGTTGGGGAAAAAGTTGGGAAGAGATTTGTAAAGTGCACCATTACAAGGTGCCTCACCATGTAGATACAACAGACACAAATGACCCCAACAGCATAGGGGATAGTCCAGCATAGTAGTGATAAATTAACTAGGAAGTAATAAATTTTGAGTATGCATTACCTATGTTTTTAATACTATTTAAAATTTGTATAATTTAACTTTAAATAGTGGCTCTAACAGCAAACTCACAATATTCTTGGATATTTAGCTCTTGTGAGCGAGTGTGAACTGCCTCCAGCTTTAAAACCCATGAGAGACTCAAATACTTGGCATATTGTCATTGCTTCATGAATCTAAATTCTTCTGTAGGCAAAAGATTACCGTGATCACTGGAATGATCAGAAGAAAGATTGCTGAACCTCATCTAAGAATATATCATTTAGTAAATAAGTCCTAAATCTGGCAAGTGCTTTGAAAACCAATTTGTTAATGGTATAAACATCTTACACTGATGTGCATTTAAACACTATAGAAGAACAATAGAACATATACATGGGTTTACATTTTGCATAGATTTAAGTGTTTTGTGTTTCTTTGTTTCCATAACAGATTACAGTGATCAGAATAGAAGTAGCAGGCAAATAGTCTGTTTATTCTCATTGAAACCATTCAGAATAAAACTTATTTATAATACAAAACACGAGGGCCTATAAAATGACCAAAGCCCTGTCTTCAAGAATGTAAGCAAGATACTTGGATTTATAGATCAGGGTTTGGCCAAAATTCCATTCAGTGATCGTGAACCCTGCTAGAAAGCCAAGTTAAAAGGTACTTACAAATAAGTCCTATACTTAGTAGTGAACCAAGCAGCACGCCTGAAAAATGAAGAGATGGGAGTGTAACAGAGTAGAAGGAGCAAGAGAAGGCGAAGTCGCTGCAGTCCAAGAACTTCTGGGTCTAAATTCCTGTCAATGGACCTTGAGAGCTTGCTAGGCAGGGGCACCTGGATGCACGAACATTCAGTCCCATTGCTCAACGATTTCCAAGCTAAATCCAAGTTAATGACG
>PVIJ01004566.1:0-115627 GCA_004024925.1 Scalopus aquaticus | reverse complement strand
TTGCTTCCTTAATTTTCTTTTCCAGAGGGAAAATGATCCCTGAGGATCTGGAGAAGCAGATTAGTCTGGCTGAGGCTGAGGTGAGTTGAATGAGGGGTACTGGGGTGGGAGAGCAGGACATTATCATCCCCTCCTTGGAGGGTTTTTAGAGCTCTCCCTTAGCCCCCTCCTTGATCTCCAGGCCTGTCTTCCCTGTGGGTTTGTGTGAGGAGGGGGCACTGTGGTGCTCTCCAAGGCTGCTGAGACCCACACAGAGTTGGACCCCAGGAGGCAAAAATGGGACTGAGCCACTCAGTAGAGTGCTAGGTGGCCCCACAGGGCAGAAGTTGGGACCTGAAGCGTGGTGTGGAAGGTGTCTGACTTGGCAGGGCTGTGAAGGAGAAGCTGAGGAGATGTGGCCAGTGGGAGATGGGGAGACAGCAGCAGCACTCCCCTCCACACTGGGTGGTATGCAGGCCTCTGTTGCCACCTTGGTGGGCAGGGCATCTAGACACTTTCTTTCTTTTTTCCTTTTTTTTTTTAAGATTTATTTATTTATGCATACAAGCTGGGGTACAGACCAGAGGCGTGGGGTGGCGAGAGGGTTCACCAGAGACTGAGTGGGGAGCAGAACAGGCAGATCGATGGAAACACACTGCTGAGGGGAGCAGTGGGCGAGGCAGGAGAGGTCTGCTGTGCCATGTGGGAATTTCCCCGGCCAGGTGTCGAACTCGGGTCGCCACTGCCTACAGCTCCACAGCGCAGCACCTAACCGCTGCACCACGGGGGAGGCCCTACTATTACTTTCAAATTTAAAATTTACCATTTTTAAGTGTACCTATCTATGGCTTCAGAGTCCACTGCCAGGATTTATGCTATAAGTCACCATCACAAGCACGTTGAATTTTATGCATGAGAATGTCTACTGGAGCAAAGTGTAAAATCATAATGAAATTTTTTAAAGATTTATTTTATTATTTATGCATACAAGAACTGGGGTGTAGGCCAGAGGTGTGGGGAGGGTGAGAGAATTCACCAGAGACAGAGCAGGGAGCAGAACAGGCAGATTGACTGAAATACACTGCTGAGGGGAGCAGTGGGTGAGATAGGAGAGGTCTGCTGTGCCCTGTGGGAAGCTCCCTGGCCAGTGATTGAACTCATGGCTGCAGTGGCTGCGTATAGCTTCATAGTGCTATGAGACTTAACCTGTTGCACCACCAGGGAGGCCCAGTAATGAAATTTTTTAAATGTCCGGCAGTAGTTAAAATAAATTATAGTTTCTCTATGTGTTTCAGTTTCTTCCTTTATAAAACAAACCTAATATTGAACTTACTACATAGGGTAGTTCTAAGGATTAAATTAATTAGTGTGTGGAAAACATTCAGAACAGTGAAGCACTCTATAAATATTAGCTGCATTTGGGCCTCCCTGGTGGCGCAGTGGTTGAGCGCTGCACTGTGGAGCTATGCGGGATCGACGCCCAGCCGGGGAGAATCCCACATGGTGTGGCAGACCTCTCCTGCCTCGCCCGCTGCTCTCCTTAGCAGTGTATTTCTGATCTGCCTGTTCTGCTCCCTGCTCTGTCTCTGGTGAACCTTCTCGCCGCCCCACGCCTCGGGCCTGTACCCCAGCTTGTATGTATAAATAAATAAATAAATCTTGAAAAAAATATATTAGTTGCATTTATTGTTGTTGTCATTTGAGTACTATGTAGCCATTTAAAAGAATAAGGAGAGGGCCTCCCCGGTGGCGCAGAGGTTGAGCGCTGTGGAGCTGTCGGCAGCTGCGACGCGAGTTCAACGCCCGGCCCGGGAGAATCCCACATGGTGCGGCAGACCTCTCCTGCCTTGCCCGCTGCTCCCCTCAGCAGTGTATTTCTGATCTGCGTGTTCTGCTCCCCATTTAAAATACACAGTTCAGTTATTTGTAACAGAGTTGTGCAACCATCACTGTAATCACTATTTGAACATTTTTATCATCCCAAAGAGAAACCATATGCACTTTACCTACCAATCCCCAGTTTGCCCTTATTTCCCAAATCGAGGCAACCACTAATTTACTTTGTATTTCTATGGATTTGCCTATTCTGGATTTTTCATATAAATATAATTTAATATATTTGGCCTTTTGATGAACTTCTTTTACTGAGTTGAATGTCTTCAAGGTCCATCTACACTGAAGCATGTTACTAGCAAAGCACTTCATTCTGAAATACATGGAGATACCACATTTATTTATGCTTTCATTACTATTCGGCATTTGGGTGTCTTATTATGAATAATTATAATGAGCTTATAGTGAGTAATGCTGCTGTAAACATATACAAGCTTTTGTGTGAACATCATGTTTTTGTTTTTTTTCATTTCTCTTGGGTATATAGCTGAGAATACAGAGTTACTGTGTGATAGGGTAACTCTATATTTAACCTTTGAGGAACTGCCAGCTTTTCAGAGTGACTGTACTAGTTCACAGTGCCACCAGCAGTGTATGAGGGTTCTGATTTCTCCAGTCCTCACCAAACTCACTTCTCTTTTTGTGAAGCCCATCGTGGTGGCTATGACAGGGTCCCTTATGGTTTTGATTGACAGTTCCTCGAAGACAAGCGAGGCTGAACAGGGCGTGTGTCTACTGACCACTTGTATAGCTTCTCCAGAGAACTATCTGCTCAGCAGATCCTTTGCCCAGCTTTTAACTGTTTTTTTTATTATTATTATTACTGAGTTGTAAGTGTTCTTTGTCTATTCTAGTGTAAGTTTCTTATCAGATGCATGATTTGCAGAGCGCTCTTCCCATTCTGTAGGGTATCGTTTCATCTTGATGGTGTCCTTGAAGCACAAATGTTTTACATTTTGATGAGATCCAGTTTATGTGTTTTTTCTTTAGTGCTTGTGCTTTTGGTGTCCTATCTAGGAAGACTTTGTCTAACCCAAGCTCATGAAGATTGACTCCTCTATTGTCTTACAAGAGTTCTATAAAAACAAGTTCTTGTAGTTTTAGCTTTTCCTTTTAGTTTATGATTCATTACAAATTAAAGTTTGTATATGATTTGAGAGAGGGGTTCAGCTTCATTCTTTTTTTTTTAAGATTATTTATGCACACAAGAACTGGGGTGTAGGCCAGAGGTGTGGAGTGATGAGAGGATTCACCAGAGACAGAGTGGGGAGCAGAAAGGCAGGTCGACTGAAGTACACTGCTGAGGGAAGCAGCGGCGAGGCAGGAGAGGTCTGCTGTGCCATTCGGGAATCTCCCTGGCCGGCCGGGCATCAAACTCCTGCTGCGGTGGCTGCGGACAGCTTCATAATGCTGAGACTTAACCCGTTGTGCCACCAGGGAGGCCCTCAACTTTATTCTTTTCCACATAGATATTCAGTTGTCCCAGTCCCATTTGTTGAAAAGACTGTTCCTTTTATTTTATCTTTCTTACATCATTGTCCATTTTTGTACAATATTTGATTTCTCCCTTCAGTTGTCGTCCCCATAAATCTCCCACCACCACATCACTCTTGATCTCACCACCACATCACTGTCACCACAGTCCCTTGTGTTCTTCCCTCTCCTGTTTTGACCCCCCGCCTCCCCTGCTGTATACCTCAGATCTGTAGTTTGCCTGCAAGCTTTGGAAAAGACTATTCTTTTCCCCAGTGAGTTGTCTTGGCACCCTTATTGAAATCAGTTGATTGAAAAGGGCAGACTTATTTCTGGATTCTGAATCTGCTCCACGGATCTGCATGTCTGTTCTGTAGACCACGTTGTCTTGATTACTGTAGCTTGGTAGTAAGGTTTGAAATCAGGAAGTGTGAATCTTCCAATTTTGTTCTCTTTTTCAAGATAGTTTTGGCTATTCTGGGTCCTTTGACTATATATATAAATTTTAGGATTAGTCAAATTTTGCAAAGAAGTCAGCTGGGACTTCGATAGGGATTATGTTCAGTCTGTAAATCTGTGAACATGGAGTATCTTTCCAATTTCCAGGTCTTCTTTTCAACAATGCTTTCTAGTTTTCAGAGTGTACTTTTCGCATATTTTGTTAAATTTATTCCTGTTATTTTACTTTTGGTGTTCTTGCAAGTGAAACTTAATTTCATTTGTGAATTGTTCGTTGCTAATGTGTAGAAATACAATTAAGTTTTGAATATTGATCTTGTACCCTGAAAACTTGAGCTCATTTATTCTAATTTTTTAGTGAATTTCTGAGGGTTTTGAATATATGAAATCATGTTATCTGTAAAAAGAGATGTAGCTCTGTTTTTTTCCCTTTCTGATCTGGATGCCTCTCACTAGATTTTCTCCCTTAAATGCCCTAGCCTCATTGCCCTCAGTACACGTTGAATTGAAGTGGTGATAGCAGACACCCTCGTCTTGTTCCTGACCTTAGGGGAAAAGCATTCAGACTTTGACCATTAAGTATGATGTTCGCTGTGGGGTTTTTGGGTGCATATCTTTTATCAAATTGAAGATATTTCCTGCTATTCTTTGTTCTTTTTTTTTTTCATCTTGAACAAATATTAGGTTTGTCATTTTTTTTCTGTACCTGTATAGTGTGTGTTTTTGTCCTTTATTTTGTTGATAAATAACACGCATAACTTTTTTAAAGGGTTTATTTATTTATGCATACAAGATCTGGGGTATAGGCCAGAGGTGTGGGGTGGTGAGAGGATTCCCCAGAGACAGAGTGGGGAGCAGAACAGGCAGATCTACTGAAGTACACTGCTGAGGGGAGCAGTGGGCGAGGCAGGAGAGGTCTGCTGCGCCATGTGGGTCAGCTCCCTGGCTGGGGATAAACTCATGTTGCAGTGGCTGCAGATAGCTTCGTAGTGCTGAGGCTTAACCTGTTGCACCACCAGGGAGGCCCTGCATAACTGGTTTTTGCATGTTAACCCAACCTTGCACTTCTGGGACAAATCCCACTTTGTCATGGTGTATGATTCTTTTTACTTGTTGCTGATTTCAGTGTGCTAGTGTTTCATAGATACTTATGTCTACATTCATAAGAAATAATGTTCTCTGGTTTTCTTGTGACCTTTTGTCTGGTAATTAATAGCAGTCTCACAGGGTGAATTTGGAAGTGTTCCCTCTTCTGGTTTTTTTGAAGTTTGTTAGAACTGGTATCCATTCCTTTCTTGAAAGTTTGACTTAATCAGTGAAGCCATTTGAGTCTGGGCTTAGCTTTGTGCATAGTTTTTTGAATACTAATTCAATTTCTGTGTAAACTTACGTATTAGAATTTTTTTTCTATGACATTGTTTTTATTACAGTGACTTGAGTTTACAACACTGTATATGAACCCGGGGGCTCATACATGGCTTCAGATTACGTCAGCACACCACACCCACCACCAAAGCATCTGGACTCCTCCACCGTAAACCTCTGGACCCCATTCTCCCTTACTTTCCCACCCCGCCCTCCGCCTTTGGTAGTCTCAATTCTATAGTCATACTTCTATAATTTGTTTTGGTTTAGTGTTGTCTGTTTCTTTGCCTTATTTATATTCCACATATGCATGAAATCATCTGGTGTTAGTCTTTCTCCTGATTTATTTCACTCAGCATAATCCCCTCCAGTTCCATCCATGTTGTTGTAAATGTCAAGATACAATCTTTTTTGTTTTGAATAGCTGAGTAGTATTCCATTGTGTATATATACCACATCTTCTCCACTCATCTGCCCTTGGATACTTTTAGTTGTTTCCCGTAACTGGCTATTGTAAATAGTGCTGCAGTGAACATAGGTGTGCATATATCCCTTTGAATTGGTGTTTTTGCAATCTTTGTGAATAAATACTATGGGGTGGAATTGACAGCTAATATGGTATATGACATTGACATTAAAATTGTTTGAAAGTGGTACATGAGTTTTGGAAACAGACCAAGGTTTGAGTTTAATCTTTGGAACTTTAGCTTGGGGGCAAGTTTCTTAATACCTCTGAACTGTGTCCGCGCCTGCAAATTAAAGGGGCCAAGAAGGTGTAGTAAGGTTGAAAGGGCCCAGGTCAGGCATATGAAGAGTTTAGAGCTGGGCCCCTGCATCAGGCTTTTGACGTGACTTTACAGCCTCTTTCTTGCTCTGCCTTTTTGCCACAGGGTGCTGTGCCTTTCCTGGTCAGTGCCACCTCTGGCACCACCGTGCTGGGTGCCTTTGATCCCCTGGAGGCAATTGCTGATGTGTGCCAGCGTCATGGGCTGTGGCTGCACGTGGATGTGAGTGGGATTGGGCCTGAGGGTGGGGTGGGCTGATCTGAGGTCAAGGCCTACGTTGTTCCTTCTGCTCCACAGGCTGCCTGGGGTGGAAGCGTCCTACTGTCCAAGACACATAGACATCTCCTGGCTGGGATCCAGAGGTGCCCTTTGAACCCTTGATCCAGAGAAGTCATGGGGTGTTTCAGATGGGAGCTGGAGAAGGAGATTGGCTGCAGGGGAATTAGAGAGATGATTGATTGGGGTTAGGAGGTCAGAAGTCAGACGTGAGAGTTCTTTCTGACTGCTGGGATGGGATGAGACTAAAGACCTTTTACCCTAGATCTAGAAAAGGGGAGGAGGGCCTCCGGTTGGGCATCTGGGGGAAGGACCCACTGACCCAGCTTGCTATGCCACCCCACAGGGCAGATTCTGTGGCCTGGAATCCCCACAAGCTCCTCACAGCAGGCCTGCAGTGCTCAGCTCTTCTTCTTCGGGATACCTCGGTGTGTCTGCCCCTGCCCATAATACCTCTCATACTCGCCCTCTGTCAATTCTTCTGTCCCACCTAGAGGGGGTCCTGGCTTTATTGTTTCTTACCATCCTGTCTGAAGCTGAATATGTGCAATCACCCTAAACTGCTGTCTTGGGCTCCCTCACTTCTCCCAATGACTTGCTTTAGGCAAAGGAAAATTTTTAACTTGAAATCAGAATCGATGTTTGGGAAGAAGTCGGTGTTGGGAGAAAACCCAGGGAAAAGGGCTAAGTCAGCTGGCAGCCATCCCATCGGTGCCGCCTGAGTCCAGGGAAAGAAATAGGCGGACCTAGTTGAGAAATCCCTAAGTAGCCCCAGTAAAAACATCAGTGGGGAATTTGGGTCTCATGGTCTCCCCACTCTCCACAGAACCTGCTCAAGCACTGCCATGGATCCCGGGCCAGCTACCTCTTCCAGCAAGACAAGTTCTACGATGTGGCTCTAGACACGGGAGACAAGGTGGTGCAGTGTGGCCGCCGTGTGGACTGTCTGAAGCTGTGGCTCATGTGGAAAGCACAGGGTGGGCAGGGGCTGGAGCGGCGTGTGGACCAGGCCTTTGCCCTTGCCCGGTAGGAGTGGGGATGGTGCCAGTTTTCCTTCTTCACTACTTTTCTTCTCCTATTACCTCTCTGGCTCTTCTTTTTTTTTAAAAGATTTATTTTTTATTTATACATACAAGCTGGGGTACAGGCCAGAGGCGTGGGGTGGCGAGAGGGCTCACCAGAGACGGAGCGGGTAGCAGAACAGGCAGATCAGAAACGCACTGCTGAGGGGAGCAGCGGGCAAGGCAGGAGAGGTCTGCCGCGCCATGTGGGATTCTCCCTGGCCAGCGTTGAACTCGCGTTGCTGCTGCCAACAGCTCCACAGCGCAGCGCTTAACCGCTGCGCCACCGGGGAGGCCCCTCTCTGGCTCTTCTGTTTCTTTATCTCTGCCTTTCTTCCATCTGTGATTTCTCATTCTCTATTGGCAGGTACCTGGTGGAAGAGATAAAGAAGAGGGAAGGATTTGAGTTGGTCATGGAGGTAGGAGTAACCCTTTGCTCTTTTGCATCCCTGCTCCCCTCCCCCATTGCACATGCAAAGCCCTGATAGAGGAGACTGTTCCTTTCCTCAGCTCATACCTCCCTCATTCCTCCCAGCCTGAATTTGTCAACGTGTGCTTCTGGTTTGTGCCTCCCAGCCTGCGGGGGAAACAAGAAAGTCCAGATTACAGTGAAAGGCTGGCTAAGGTAGGCTTTCTTTCTCTTCTTGGCTCTGGTTAACCCAGTTTAGGGAAGTGATGCAACTGGTGTGGTTCTACCCCCTTCTGGCCATGATTAGTATGACATGTCCCTCTGCTTGCCTCTTGTTTCCTGAGATGCTGTGGGCTTTCAGAAGATAACACCAACCTGTTTTCATTTTATGGGGGTGGGGACGGGGGAATAAGGTATGTTTCTGGAAAGTAAGAAGACAAAGAGGAACATTACAGGATAAGTCACATAGATCACTGGCTGGAAGTTCTGCTGGGAACTCAGGCCCAGAATAGAGGTGTGAGACAAAAGCTTTCCTGATGGGAACAGAACATTCTGGTAAGGCCCACCCACATTTGCCTCCTAGCGGTGAGGAGATACACCCTGTCCTGAAAAGTAATCTATTTGAAACCAAAGTCTTCAAGGCAATCTTATAAATTGCATGTTGGATCACAGGGTAAAAGAGATTACAGGAATTAAGAGAATGAACAAGAAGATGTTAAGGATGGCTAAGCCTTGAAGTTTGGCTAAAGCAGTGTCGGGAATCAGAGGTCAGGATTTGGCAGCAAATGGCCCCAGGTGGCAACTTGGAGATAGGTTAAGACTTGAACAGAGTGCTGCCTCCGGAGACTGTAATGGTGGGAGGGGTGGGGGTGGGGAGGGTGGGCAAGAACTGCATTTTAGGGAGTCCATCCACCCCCTGGCCTGACCCCAAGGTGCAGTAGGAAGCTCTCCCCCCTCCACAGGTGGCACCAGTACTCAAGGAGCGCATGGTGAAGAAGGGCTCCATGATGATTGGCTACCAGCCCCATGGCGCCCGGGGCAACTTTTTTCGCATGGTCGTGGCCAACCCGGCACTCACCCAGGCTGATATGGATTTCCTCCTCAATGAGCTGGAACACCTAGGCCAGGGCCTCTGAGCCCCCCTCTCACAGCTGGTCTCCTGCCCTGTGTTCTGCAGACCAAACTTTTCAGGAAACAAAGTGACCATAATAATGTTTTTTATGCTTTCATCCACTAACTCTCCTAACAAATGTTTGATTTTAGGAAACTGTTTAAAGTCACTATGCCCATATGATGGAATGTTACTCTGCCATCAAAATTATGTTTACAAAGAGGATTTTTATTAATAAGAGAAAAATAATTTTAATATAATATTGTGTTGAAAAAGATGGATAGAAAAATATATATAGTAATAGCTGACCTCTGTTCAAAAATACACAGGAAATGGCTGAGGACCTGAAATATGCCAAAATATGAATAGTTTTCCCTGGGATAGGATGTTAGGCAGCTTCAACATTAACTTCTTTCTGCCCTTTGTGCTCCCCTTTCTTGTTATAATAATGAATATTCATTGATTTTATAATAGCAAAATAAAGTTAAATGTTCAACTATATATTTTGTTTGTTTGAAAGCTTTTTACCTTTCAACCTAGTTAGGGTTGATGACTAAAGAACCTAGGGGAATGGGTAGGCCTTACTAAAACTGATGGACGGGGGAACCCATGAAAGGTTTGGTTGCACTTGTGTAGCAGTTAAGGACAAGGCAAAGAGTCTGCAGTCAAGTTTGTCATGAGAGTGTACTTCAAATGCAAGAAATGAACAACAGAAAAGAGCTGACTCATGAAAAAAACTATGCAAATCCATGTAACGTGTAACACCGAGAGTGAACGCAAATGTGAACTACGAACCTTGGGTTTTAATCATATAGTGTAGGTTCATCAGTCGTAAGAAGTCAACCACTCTGGTGGGGCATGATGATTATGGGGAGGCTCTGCAAGTGTGGAAGCAGGGAGTAGACAGATGGGGAATCATTGTCTTCACTCAATTTTGCTGTGAATTTAAAGCTGCCCTAAAAAATAAAAGTCTGTTAAAATAAGTAAATAAAAAAATCAAATAAAATTGGTCAGCATGAACAGGAGAATGTGGTCAGTTTTTAAAAATAGTGACCATCGTGAAAAATACCACAAATATCAGATTGGTAAAAATAAATAAGTTGGTAAAACCTACTATTGGCAAGAGGGTGGGAAAATGGGCATTATCATTACTGTAAATTCAAACAAGGTTTCTAGAGGGAAGCTTGGCCACTTGTACAAAATTTGAAGCAAGCCCACCCAATGTTCCAGCAATTTTGCTTCTAGAAAATTCCATTAGAAAAATGCACAAAGAGGTATATATACATAAACTTCCTCATGGACTTGTTTATAAGGAAAAATACCACTTACGAAATGTATGTAACTAGTTTTAAGAATTATAGTATAATGATGTAAACCAATGTTAAGTCAATAAAAATATTTTTGAAATTAAAGTATGTACATGCAGTTAACACCATGAAGTAATTAAAAACTAGGAAATGGATCTGTATTAGTGAAAAGATGTTCACTGTTAGCAAGTTTTACTTCATGATGGCTTGTCTCCAAACTGTTATACTTTGTTCCCTTACTTAATCTAGTGCCAAGATATCTGTTGATATTTTGCTAGAATATTTTTTTTTTGGCTAACTGAAGCAAAAATAAGTGTTATTAAGTGTGATATTGCAGAAAATTTGAGATTTAACTAAATGACGAATGCAAGTTCCATGCTGTTGAAATCAGAAGAGACAGATTAAAAGGACAGAAAAAAGTAGATGAACAAAGAAACGGGATGAATATTGAGAATGTGATGTGTGTGTGTATATAAACATATACTGTGCATTAAAAATTATATGTACTGGGCCTCCCTGGTGGCGCAGTGGTTGAGCGCTGCGCTGTGGAGCTGTCGGCAGCTCGCGATGCGAGTTCGACGCCCAGCTGGGGAGAATCCCACATGGCGCAGCAGACCTCTCCTGCCTGGCCCGCTGCTCCCCTCAGCAGTGTATTTCTGATCTGCCTGTTCTGCTCCCCACTCTGTCTCTGGTGAATCCTCTCACCGCCCCACGACTCTGGCCTGTACCCCAGCTTGTATGTATAAATAAATAAATCTTAAAAAAAAAGGGAAAAAAAATTATATGTACTTATTACATAAGCAGTAATTAATATTATAATACCATATAAGAAGATTCTTTCTCCCAGGACCTGTTACCTCTTTGAATTCAAAAGTAATAAAAATTAATGAAGCTATGATGTTTCATGACCCTAAAAGAAAAAAGATATTCGCTGTTAAAATGTAAAAAAGAGAGTACCCCATTTCTCTTAGGGACCCTGATTTGTTTGTCCTCAATACCTCTGGACTGATGTTCCCCCTTTCCTGATCCAGATGTGCCCCCAGCCCCAGGTTCGGTGGCGGGTCTGTGTAGGACGACAGAGATGACCCTCGCCTTAGGCTGACTGCAGAGTCTGGTTTTTGGAAGGGTTCTGAATATGACTATTGTTACCTTTGTCCCCATACAGTCAGGACATTCCTAATTTTAATGTCCATTTTATAGCTGTGGCTCACAGAGTCTAGAGGATTCCTCTCTCGGGTCTGTTGAAGGAAAGGCCTGTTGTGTGCCCTCTCAAAATGTGCTAGAGGTTTCTGGGAGCAGAAGGATTGACAGGGCATGGAAACCTGAGCTGAAGAAGTCAGGTTGGAAGGAGGTGAGGCCTGGTTTGGGGGAGAAGTGGGCAGCATAGAAAGGGTAAGGCAGAATGTCACCCAAGGCCCTTAGCCCCTCCTGCCACAGTGTCTTGCTTCTGCTGACACAGCTTTTCAATTGTGCCCCTCAAAAGTGGCATCAACAAACCAATGAGTGAATGACAAATGAATTAAAAGAGACATGAAGAGTTTATTGTCGAATTGAAAGAACCAAACCATACTCAGACCCTGATGGCCCCGGTTTCTCTAAGGCATCCTGCATTTACCCACTCTTAAGGTCCTTTGAGTCTCAGTCTGGACAGCCATGGAGTGGGAGGGAGTCCTGTGCCCAATCCATGGGGACCAGAGCCCTCTTCTGAGCCTGTGCTCTGCTGTCCACAGGTCCACAGATCTCAGTTCCTGGAGTTCCCTGGTGGGGGCATGCATGCCAGGCCCCTCAACTCAGAGCTGAGTCTGGGAGTGCAGAGGCAGGAGCCCCAGTTCTAGGCTTTGCAGGCAGAGAAGAACTTGGTGCTGTCATCTGGGTGGTGAAGGTGCACTGACTTCTAGGTGTGGCAGGACCAAGATCGAGGTGTCACCAGCCCCCAGAAAGTTGTCTGTGCCAGAGAAGGGGAAACTGTAAATGAGGTCGCTCTGGTGCCACCCGGCACATCCAAGACATGGGAGCCTATCAAATCCAAACCAGGCCCTGGTCCCTGATCCTGGCTGTTGAATCAGGCGACAACAGGGGGCTGGCTGTTGGGAAGAGGAGGTGTCCTCCTGGATGGGGCGGGCAGAGAGAATGGTGATCCCTACCTGCGGCAGGGGGCAGTGCCGCCGTGCATACCACTCCTGGCAGTACAGGCTGACCTGGATGCCCTGGCCCAGAAAGAGCAAGGTCCACATCAGCACGTTCCATGCCGGGCCTGTGTGCCGGTCGTGCATCATGAAGTTCAGCAGTCCTGGCGTAGGGGAAAGACTGTTACCAGCTCCGGGGACCTGTGCCTTGCCTTGCTGACTGCCCTCCCACCCAGGGCACTGTGGACAGAAAGAGATGGAACAGAAAGGCCTTCCTGGGGAAGATCTGGGGCCCTGTTCTGGAAACCCATGCACGCCTCAAGTGGCTCATGTGAAACCAGGATTCCTGAGTTTACATTTCAGTATCCTGAATCTCATACCAAACCTCCCAACCTCATGCCAGTTTTCACCCCCTTTGTTTCTCTCTATGCTCAGATGCCTTTCTCCAGTTAGAAATCTACCCCCCCTCCCCAGGGTACCCTTTTGTGGTCTCCCTCCTTGCTCCCAGGTTCTTCCCCACCCCAACTCTCATGCCTCTCACCCACCTCTGTCTGGGGCACCTGGCCTTCCCCAGTCTATACTCTCCAAGAGCAAGACACCAGGCCTCCTCCCACTAGGTGACTCCCCTCCAATGGCATAGAAGCCAAATTTACCTCCAATGACGAGGAAGAGAATCAGCATGACAGGATAGAAAAATCCCAAGACAAAGCAAAAGATATACTCATGGACCACCGCGGAGACCAGGAACACGCCCAGCATGGCTGCCCCGCGGGCTCGGCCACCGAGGAGCTGGTGAGGGGAAGCAAGAGGCTGGAGTGAGTCTCCCTGGGACTTCTCTACAAGGGCTTCTCCCTAGGGCCTCGTTAAGGAGCCCAGGAGGGTATGTGGTACAATAGAAAGAATATGGGATTTGGGGGTCAGAAGGACTGACAGTCTTATTTCAGAGTATTTTATTAGCCCATCGGACCTTAGTTGCAATTTTAAAAAGGGAATATAATACTACTTACTCTTAGGGTTAATAAGCTGATTAAATGTCTGTGAATGTTCTTGTTAACTGCAAATTGCTCTATGCATGTTCCTTAGAAGACTAAGGAGGAAAGAAATGTTTGATGCAGGGGTTGGAATTAAGGATAAGGAAAGAAGGAAGTTAGAACATAGGGATTTTCTGTCCATTGTGTTGGGTGGAATGGAAGGAGATGGAACACAGGAGGGCCCTCGGGTCTGGAAGAGGTGGATTGTGTAGAGGGAGGAAAGGAGAGGATGGCCCAGAGAGGCTCCATCAACTGTGGGAGCTGAGGGGTCCTTGGAGAGCCCGTACCCACAGCCCATCCTGATACACATAGCTGTACAGCCAGTCGTGGACCACCACGTTCCAAGTGCGATAGTAGTTGGAGAAGGACGTCGAGTTCCACCAGTCCTGGGGAAGGGGAGGGTGGGGTGGGCGAGAGGAGGTGAACATCAGGGCCCTGCGTTTTCCCAGGCCCCAGCTTCTCACCCCTACTCCCAGCACCCTGTCTAAGTGTCTTTCCCCCAACAGGGCTGGCCCCTAGTCAAAGAGACAGAAAGCTCTTTCCCAGCTCCCTCCTCAGGACTCTCCCTCCTACTCTTCACAGGAAGATTCCAACATAGACGCATGACAAGCAGTCAGCCTTGCAGACTGGAGGTGGAGGGGCAGCATATAACCACACCCACAGAAGCGTGTATCATTGTGGGAGTTAGCACCGCTGAGTGATGCTCAATATGGCTCCCGTCCTCCCCACACCCATTCCCAGCCTTCCCTGCGTCCAGCTCCCAAGTGGCCTGGGGCCAGAACCCACCCTGTAGAACATCCTGTCTCCAAACCGCAGCATCTCTGCGAAGGCATTGAGCCAGCAGTGGAGGAAGGCAAAGAAGATGAGCAGCAGCATGAAGATCCCTGGCAAGTGGGGACGAGGGGCTGCAGGTCAGACTGGCCCACATGGACCCCCCAGGAAGATGAGGAGCCCTCTCCCAGCAACCAGGGGACCTCAGTTCTTACCCATCAGCTATTAGTCATTCACTCATTCATGCATTCATTAATTCATCCATTTGCTCATGAATTCCATGTCAGATGTTGGGGATACAGACATGACTCTCAAAGATCCCAGTCACTGGGAGTTCACAGAGTGATGGGAGAAAGAAAGAGGAGAGCGAGCGAGGCAGAGAGAGAGAGAGAGAGACATCAAGGCATTGAGGCCAGATGTGTTGGGAGTTAGGCATGGTGGCCACTGATGAGCTCGGGAGTGCAAAGCAAGGAGTGGGTGATGGTGATTAATGACTAAAAAAGGAAAGCTTCATGGAGGAGGGGGACATCTCAGTCATGGGCCTCCAAGAAGAACCTGGATTCCACAGCTAGCACATGGGGAAAGGGCATTCCAAGCTGAGGGACCAGCCCAAGGGCGTGGAAGTGCAGGGCTTTCAGGGAATGGGTGGGTTTATGCTGGGATGTGACGACGTGCTGTGCGAAGGAGACTTGAAGGCCAGGCTAAAGGTTAGACTCTTATCTGGAGATGCCAGCAATGGTGAATCACTGGAAATTTGGAAGCAGATTAAGGAATGACGAATCTGTAGGAGAGACGTTCCTGTAGGCAACAATGCCAAGGGCAGCTGGGGAAGGAAAGATTGGGTGATAGGGAGACAGTGAAGAGGCTGCTGTGGGGAGGGGAAACAGGCAATCTGAACTGAGATCCTGACAATGAGCGACAATTGGAAGAGGAAGCAGATGTGAAGTAAGAGTCGGCCAAAGAAAGTGCTGAGACTGACTGCAGGTAAAGCCTTAGGGAAGGCAGGAGTTCCTGATAATGCCACCACCTCCCACCAGATGAAGCTTTCTCCAGCCCCACCTGGCAAGGTGGCATGCATGATGGAGAGCACCAGGGCACGGGTGCTGAAGGGTTCCCGGCTCATGTTGGCAAAGACGGGCATACAGAGGCGGCTCAGGATGAAACAGGCGTAGAGGATGCAGCCCAGGGCCTGGAGCGGGAACGCGGACACATCACTGAGAGGACACCGGCAGCGGCCCCTCACTCTGGAATCGGACTCTTCTCTTAGTGCCACCCACTGACCTCCTCCCCATGCGTCCCCCACCCCAATCCCAGAATTGCTTCCTTGGCCACCATAAATCACAGGTGGCCCACCCTCCACCCCATCTTCTGACCTGGGCAAAGTTCTTGGCCACATAATTCCACCTGACGTTGGGTGTCCTGCAGCAGCAACGGAGAGAACATGTGTCAGCCTTTTATCTCCTTTCCTGTGTAGGGCCCGGAGCGATTACCTAGAGAGGTGGGATCTAGAACACTTTACACCTTCTGTGGAGACAGCGAGCTGATTTAGCTTGGTTGTCAACTGAGGTGACCAACCATCTGGAGTTTGCTTCATATTGAGGGGTTTCCCAGGACTAGGGATTTTCAGCCCCCAAATTGAGACAACCCTGGGCAAGCAGGACAGCTGGTCACCCCATGTCACTACGGCCCAGGTAAGGAGGAGGGTTAGCTTACCTGCTGCTTATTTCCCATCTTTACGATGGGAAAGTGTTTGGGCTGAGACTAGGGACCTCAGGGAGGGGAGAGAAGGAGGGCAAGGTCCCTGATTTGCCTAGGCATTTGGGGAAGGGGTGCAGGGTCTTACCTGGGGTATGTCTCCCTGTAGATGAGTGTGGGGCAGAAGAGGAAATAGAGGTAGCTGGAGAAACTAGGGGCCTCGCCTAGGGAAGGACAAGAGGGGAAGTCAGGGATGGGAAAGGGTAGAGGTGAGTGGGATGCTGGGGAAGGGTGGTGGGACTGGTGAGTGGGGAGCTGCTAGGACAGAGGTGCAGAGGATGGGCGAGAGCTGGGTATTTGGTCTGAAGTAGGGCGAGGGAGGTGACACCAGGCAGGAAGTGACCCTGCTCTCTAAAATCCCTCTTTGCTTTCATTCCAAGCACCCCATTTTCTCATGCAGGACTTGCTGTGGCCAGACCTTCATTTGACACCCACAAGTTCCACCATCCATTCTCCTCCATTTACTTCCTAGAAAGGTTCTACACCCTTCATCTTTCCAGGCTAGTCCCGGAAATAGGAATGTGCCAGAAGTCCTGGACAACAGAGGTGCCATCTCTGGGAGGTGGGGCCCCAGAACACCTAATGACTAGGCACCGCAGAGCCCAGGTGGAGCCAGAGTTGTGCTGGGCTGGCCACCTCTGCTCCCGACCAGCGCTTTAGGGAGAGCACCCTGCCGCCGCGCCGCTTGCTCCCTTGAACCGGCTGGGAGGACTGAATTCCAGCAGAGTTAGCTGAAGCCTTCACCTCCTTTGACACCAAAGGTCCCTGGCGCAGCCTCTCTCAAGAAGGAGTAGCTTTTCATCAGGAGCCTGACCTGAGATGGAGGGGAAAGCAGTGAAGTTGCTGTGTCCTTAGGCGCTCATTCACCGGCGAGAGCAGGAAGACTGCCAGCTCTGTACGGTCGGAGCCCACACTCTTTCCGTCAGGCAGTCTTCCAGCCTGCCAACACCGCTCAGTGGGCAAAGGGCATACAAGAGGCCAGGGAGAAGCCTCCGGCCTGCTCAGGCCAACTCCCGGTGCCACCCGCTGAGTCCAATTTCCCAGGAACCTGCTGCTTTGCTCAAATCTCCAGCAACTCCACCCTGACCCAGGCTGCGGGGAGAGCCCCCTCACACGTGAGCTCAGCGCCCTCCCACGCCTGGCCCCGCCCATCACCTGCTCAAAGACCAGGATGCTGCGGGAGGCGGGCGGGAGCTGGTACTCCACCGCCACGTGGAGCGGGAGCACCCAGAGCACCGCGGTGTGGGCGGCCAGCAGCAAGCCGGCTAGGCCCACCCCAAGCGTCCAGGCTCCTCCGGCCCGCGGCCTCGCCCACAGCCGCAGGGCCTGGTAGGGCACCAGCAGAGTGGACAGGAACATGAGGACCCAGGTCACCAGCGCCAAGGGCAGCTGTCCGAAGCTGAAGATCAGTAGGTCAAACTCCAGCATCAGCCTTGATGGGGAAGAAGAGAAAGCAGACACGTGTGAGCCCATCCTTTGCCCACTGCATTCAGACCTCCTGCAAGATAAACTGAGGTGTCTTGTGCCTGCTGGGGGCGCCTCTCTCTGAAGGACTGCAGCGTCTGTTGCCCTGGGAGACTCCCTCATGGAGTGGGTTGCCCTGTGACTTTCACAGCGCCTCAGAAGGGCTTGGTACTTCGTATGCCTCAGGTGTTGGGACCTGGGGTATTTGGGATTTAACTAGTTTTGTTCCTTTGGAGTGTCTGTCGTTGTCAACTCAAGCGAAGCCAAAACAAGTTGCTCAGTGTTCGGTTTGTTTAGGCTAAGAGTGTTTAGTTTGTAACAGTAAAAAGTTGGAAACAACCTAAATGTCCATTAGTAAAGGACTGAACAAACAGCATCTGGCACCTCCAGATGGAAATATCTGGAAGACAGATTCTAAGTGAAAACAGAACAATAGGTGCATACCTTGTTTCTGTAAACCGCCTACGAAATACATCTCCTTGGTTCAGCTATACATCTGGAAGTGTATTCAGGGAGAGTGCTCTGGAAGGAAGCCCTCAGAACTAAAACTTTTTACCTCTGGGGAGTGATTTGGGATTGATGGGGGGTGACCAAGGACTGTCATTTTCCATGTACTTGAACATTTTACTGCAAGTTGAATCTTATACTACTATACTATAATCAACAAGGAACAAAAAAAAAGTGCTGTCGCTGAACCTACAGATCCTGAGCCTTACTTAGGGTGAGGGGTGTGGGGAGACATGCAGATACAGACCTTCCCAGGGCTCTATAGCCTTCTGAGGCTTGTCCCAATGTGGGGACCCCTGTGGGGAACACGACCCATGAGAGCACTGGTGTGTACTCCCCCCAAGATTGGGAGGGCCTCACAGACAGGGATGGGGCCTGCCCCTCATCTCTCTGGCTTTCAGGGTTGGTGTTTAGTGATGCTCAGCGGAGGTTACTTGAATTAATCAGCCCTGACTTGGAAAGGAGTGTGCGTAGACCAATGCAAACACATGGACATCTACCTGAGGGCAAGGTTCCTATTGAGAAATATTAAAAGTGTGTGTGTGTGTGTGTGTGTGTGTGTGTGTGTGTGTGTGTGTGTGTTCTCAGAGTGGCTGACCCTGGGAGGACAGAACAACAGAACAAGAGCCATGTGAGGCTGTGGAGGGAAGAAGTCCAAAATAGCATTTGAAGTGGGAAGTTTGTTGGGTGCGATGCCGGGGCATGTTCAATAATCAAAGGACCTGAGCTCAGGCAGGAGACAGGTGGAGCACTGGGGACAGGGGTTCTGTCTGATCTGAGCCCTGTGCCTGTCCCAAGTGGGAGGGGCCTACCTGCCCTCGTCAATGAAGTCGATGGCCAGAGTGCTGATGATGAAGACACACAGGCCGGCGATGAACATGTGGTAGATGGTGCGGAAATGTTGCACCTCCATCAGCTCACTGGAGGGACAGGGACCCGAATGTCAGTGTGGAGGATCCCCAAGGTGCAGTGGGCTAGCTCAGACACTGTGCACATGTGGGGGTGAGGCCTAGTTATTGCGAACTTGCAGCTAAGGGCTGGGATGTGACTGGGGCCTTTGTCCAAAGCCCTTTGCCACCCAGACACTCCTTATCTTGGTGGCCTTTTTTCTGCAGTCACATCCAGGACAAACATCTTAATACCCTCTTTTAAGTCCTCCCCACAAATCACCTCAAGTCTGGGGATGACAAAGTAGTTGTCCTGGACCCCTAACCTCCCATCCTCCTTACCCCTGACTTACTCAAGCAGGGACTTGCGGAGGATGAAAACTTTCCGTTTCCCCCAGGATGTCTCCCTGGTCCTGAATTGAGATGGTTGTACTGGGTCAGGACCCAAAAGAAGAAAGCAATGGGAAAAGGGCGGGGCCTTGCAGAAGCCTTGGGAACCAAGGGCAGCAGTAGGGGAAGGTCAGGATTAGGGCCAGAGGGCAAGACCAGGCGGAAGGTCAGGCCCAGACGTGGAGGTCAGTGTGAGGACAGCAGAAGCAGGAAGGGGAGAAGAGGGGGAGTTCAAGTCAGGGTCACACCCACGCTGGCAGAAGACAAGATGATGTTTATGCCTCACAGTCTTGAACATGGCCCCCACTCCAGCCACTCCCCAGCCCCAGCTCCTCAGACTCATACTTGCTCAAGGAGTCTGGAGGGTTGGAGGGCGGAGGCCCGCCTTGCGGTGGGTAAGACTGTACGGCCTCCCACATGGCCCGATCCAGCAGCTCCGTCAGCTGTCGCTGTGCTTGCTCCAGCAACTGTGTCTTCACGGCCTACAGGGCAGAGCAGGGCAGGGCGCACAGATGCTGCATCCAGTCGGTCACCCCGTCCTTAGCCAGACATCTACTCAACCGCTCTCTTGGCCGAAACGCTGCTAAGCACCAGCCACAGAAAGATGAACAGGCCCAAGTCCTGCCCGGACACTCTCCAGTCTATCTCCCTGCGGCTCCCCAGGGCGGCAGTGAGGCTCTGGGGATGACAGTGGCTGTGACACTTCGTCTCTGGCTCTGGATCTGAACCACCTTGTCAGCTCTGACCCTACTCTCTTCTCCTTGACCCCAGCCTCTCTTCTGACCTTTCACCCCACTATCTGGAAAACTGCTCCCCCGCTGACTTTTGGCCCCTGCCCTAAGCCCTCTATCTTAATCCTTGGCTCTAACCTTATCAGAGGGGTTTGAACCCAAGAGCATGTTGTCATTGTCACCCACCCAGTGCTCACCCCTCTCTCCCTCTACTCCCAACTGGACCTGTCCGTCTTGACCTCTGACATCCCTCACCTCCATTTGCCGGGTCCATTGCACCAAGTCCAGGCCTCTGTTTGTCTCAGTGTTTCCTAGGAAGGGGTCAAAGGGCACACTCAAGCGGGGAGGAGTTAGGGCTCTGTGGCCACTCTGCAGACCCAGAGGCTTGTACAGGAAATGCATCCTACCTGCTCAGCGGCCTCCCCGCCCCCACCCAGTAGACTTAGTCTTAGATGGAGCAATCAGAAGGGGAAGTTATTTTGGCAGGGGGTGGGTAAGCCTTTGACCAGCAAAGAGCCTGATGGAAATAGGATCCCCAGAGAACAGGAAGCTACTCCATTCACCCACTGAGGTTAGAGAGACTAAAGATAAGGCAAAGCCTGTTCTGCTCCCCACTGTCTCTGGTGAGTCCTCTCACCCTCCGCACCTCTGACCTACATCCCAGTTCTTGTATGCATAAATAAATAAAATAAATCTTAAAAAAAAAAAAAAGATAAGGCAAAGCCATGGCTCTGAATAGGGCTTTCCCTGCTCCCTCTCCCCACTGGGCAGTTAGGAGCAAAGTCAGTGTCTACCTCTCCTGGTTTCGCAGGACAGCGGGGCGGATAGACTGTGGATAATGTGTCGCTGCTACCACCCCGCCTGAGCTTTCCGCACGCCCAGAGGTGGCTCACCTTCTCTGCAGGGGCGGTCCTCCTGCTGTCCTCTCTGTCCCTCTCTCTTCCGCAAGTGGGCCGCCTTTGATTCCATAATGGGAGTCTTTACTGGGCAGCGGGCAACTGTGTTCCCTCTTTCCTCCAAGGGCTGCCAAGCTCCTATCTCACTCAGCTTAGCTAACAGCTCCAAAGACTAAAGTCCTTTCTGGAGGAGGGGGCCTCCAGGAGTAGGAAAGTTTGTCTGATCAGAAAGCAGAGCTTCTCAGCTGCAGACTCTGCTCTGCTAGCTGTCCTGCTGGTGGTCACACAGATGGATGTCGCCCCCAGCTCCCAACCGCCACCTAGGTGCCCAGTTCTCAGCACGCTCTCCCTCCCTCAGGAATGGTGGCTGCACAACTCGAGGAGGGGACTTTGCCTTTGCCTCAGGGAGCCTTATCACCTTCCATGGCTCACCCGCCAATCTCTCCCTGCAGGCAGAAGGTGGGGAGGAGTCAGGAACAACATTATGTATGGAGCCCTCGGCTGTCTTAGATGGTGAGATAATGTGTGACTGGACTGTGTCAATTCACAAGCATAATATTTGCGCATGATGAATATTCTGATGGTGTTGGCACCTGTGACAACTTGGTGCTGCGAACCGTCCAGGAAGTGCTGGTGCCAGGACCCCTGAATGCCAGCTTGTCCCCACACCTGCTTGGGTGAGCATATAGGCAGAGGAGGCAAAACACACACTTGTTCAGCCCCAAAGGAATGCCAGGTGTTGTCATACACGGAAAAACAAGATTTAAACCCTCCTGTCATGTTGACTGTGCAATTTCAGGCAAGTGACCCAACGATTTTAAGCCACAGTTTCCTCCTCTGAAAAGGGGGTGCCAAAATTCCTACCTCACAAAATGAGGCAGTTCTAAGTAAAAGCACCTGATCCATGGGAGGAGTTCAATAAATACTCATTGCCTTCCCTTTTTGGTAGGAAGTAACAGAAAAATAAGTGCTTTAAGAGCTCTTTGCTGTGTTTCTGCTGGGGGATTAACTATTAAGTCTTCTTCTCCCTTTTGTGTTCAAAGATCAGTGTCAGAAAGGAGGTCACAACCTCAGGCCAAAACTATACACTCAGTGTCTCCCTCCGCACACACTGGCCCCCCAAGCCCTGCTGGGTAGTTTGGTGAGGCTGGAGGGTTTGAAACCTCTGCCAGTGGCTGCCTCCTTCCTTCCAAGTGCAGCAGGAAGGACAGAAGGTGGTCGGCAGGCTGCAGTGGGGTGCTGTTACAGGGGGCTGGAGTTGGGGTAGAGAGAAGGGCCATGGCTCCAGAAATGTGAGGTGGAAGCAGGGATGCAGGCCAGATGCCCCCAACACAGCTTTATTACCACCCAAGCCAACAACCTTGCCAGGGGTGAGGCCCCAGGGGTAGGGGAACAATAGAGCAGGGCCTGAAGGTGAAGTGTGGCACTCAGGGCCCCTGAGTTACTCATCACTCAACAAATGACCCAAGATGACCGCCCCATGCTCCTGTCAGTGGCCCCCCGATGCCCCCACCAGCCTTAGCCACTGCTGTCGGTGGCACAGGGGGCGTGTCCATCGCTGCCTGGGGACCGGGGCAAGGGCTGGCCCATCCGATCCACACACCAGCAGGGACCTCGGCGTTGCCCCTGGGACGAACGGCACTGAGGAGAGAGGCACAGGGATCAGAGGTGAAGCCTGAGGCTCCCAGGAGAGAAGGGAAGGTGCTTCTGGGAAACTGGATGCGGACTCCTGAGTCTGAATGTGCATCTGAACACCGAGCACTCCCTTCCCTTGCTGCTTCTCTTTACCCACTAAGATTTGCCTGTTCTTTTAACTTTTTTTTAGAAGAACTGGGGTGTAGGCCAGAGGTGTGGGGTGGGGTGTGTGTGTGAGAGGATTCATCAGAGACAGAGTGGGGAGCAAAACAGGCAGATTTACTGAAACACACTATTAAGAGGAGCAGCGGGCCTGACAGGAGAGGTCTGCTGCACCATATGTGGGTTAGATCCCTGGCCAGGGATTGAACTCAGTCTGTGACAGTGATAGTGCTGAGACTTAGCCCCTAGGCCCCAGGGAGGCCCTAATCTATGCCTGTTCTAGGCCAGAACATTAAAGCATGCTTCCAAAAGGGCCGCATCAAGCATCACTAGGGACTGAGTTAGAAATGCACATTCGCGGGCCCCATCCCACACCTTCGTGATCAGAAGCTGTGCAGGTAGGGCTCAGCCACCTGTGTGCTCACAAGCCCTCCAGGTGATCTGGTACCTCACTTGGTGTTTGGGAACCTCTGAGTAGGGCACTCTCCTAGGCAGTCTAACTCTGCAACTACAGCATGTGGTTGTTCATTCTTGTGTTTGTGTGGATCCTAAACTTGCGAGATCCTTAAAGGCAGGGTCAGGGTCTTATTTATGCTACCTTGTAAGCCCCTCCCCCCACCCCCTATAAGCACCTTGTACAGATGGGGAAGCGGAGAAGAGCAGCCCTACCTGCCGCTTCCGGTAGAAGCCTCGGTGGTCACAGTTAGGCACGTAGAGCGTGTGAGCCCCTCGGTAGACCTCAGTCTGGAGTTGCTGCAGCACTGAATCCAGATGTCTGCGGCATGGGCCCTAGGGCGTGAGGAGAGCAGGTAGCTCAGTGCCACGCCAGCCAAGCTCCACTGCACAGCCGGCAGGTCACAGCAGCCGGACCCCAGGACTGGCATTGGAGACTTCTCCTAGCCCAAGGGAATAGCCTCAGGTGGGAGTCTCCAGGTTCCCCACCCCTCCTGCTCCCTTCACCCCCAAACACACCATTTCAGTGTCTTGGACACCCCCAGAATTGTGCCGGGCAGGAGTGGTAGAGGTCCCGGGATTTCTCTGTTGTTCTCTGCGGTTCCAATCCTGTGGGCGTGTGCTTCCGGCTTGAGGTCTACTCTCCTTAGGCTTCTCCCCTACAGCCACAGGAGAAATGGGGAAGAAGATGGAAATCAGCCAGATGTCAAAGACCAGAGCTAGTGGAAAAGAACTTTTAGCAGCTGAAGTGAAAGGAAGAGTACTTAGGGAGTGGGGAAGTGCGGGGTATTAGAACCTTCTCCACCTTCTCCTGGTCTCAGTTTCTTCCTCTGAAAAATGGTGATATTACCTTTCCTGGCAATATCTTTATGCTAATTTTAACACTTACAGAGAAGCATTTTAGAAAGCAGAAATTGAAAATAAATACAAATACATGAGACCTTGGTTTGGGGGTGAAAAGATTTGGCCATTCCACCAGTGGCCAGCAGGGGGTGCACCGATGCAGGGCGATGGGGCAAAAGAGCAACAAATGTGGGCAGGGGTCAGCAGGGACCCAAATGGAATTGTGTCCCTGCTGTGACCCTACTGTGACTCTGCTGTGCCTCAGCTCACCCCTTCTAGGCAGGCCTGAGACACGGATACTTTGGGGACATTGCGGCAGGGCCCTCTCCCTTCTGGTCTCCTGTGGTTCAGCACCACTCAAGCCCAGTGGTTCCAGGAACATGTGGGATTCAGCCCTTAAAAGGGACAGACTGGGGGCAAGCTGCAAAGGTGTCTGGACTGAGGGGCTTCTAACCTGAGGCTTCTCCTGGCTCCCAAGAGAGTTTAACACATGGTGTCTTGGTGGGTGGGTGGGGGGTGGCTGGGAGAACTGAGGAAATAAGTCTGGGTGAGGAAAAAGCAGATAGGGGAGCACACCTTGTTGGAAATTTGCTTTGTTGTAAATTAGATCTTAAAACCTCGGAAGGGATTGTCGCTCCCTCTCCATGTCAAAGGCAAGCTCCGCCTCAGGTTCTCAGCCCTCTAACCCAGACTGTGCTTCCATTTGTCTACTACTCCAAACCCAAAGCCATTTCCTCTGCAAGCCTGAGCCCGATCCTTCCACCATCCTCTTTGGATCTTGCTCCTCATTCCCTTCATTTAGCACCCTCCCAAGACCAAGCTCCCAGTTGCCTTCTCACATTCACAGCACCTCTTCTAGGAGGACCCCTAGCAGCCTGGACCCAGGCATGTCAGACCAAAAGAAACTCCAATTTAATTTTCCATCCCTTCCCATGGAAGCAACCAGGAGGCCCCTGGGAGGGCTGTTTGCATTTCCTGCCTTGCTAGCTTCCTACTGCCCCCCATCTTTTGGATTCTGACTCACTTCTGTCCCACCCACCCAGTGACTCAGCGTTGGTTCTACTCCCTGGGGTAGGGTGGGGTGGATGGAAGATTCTGAGCAGCTTTAAATCATAACCCTGATTTGACAGATTCCTTCTTTTCCTACCTCTATTCCCCTCCCTGGGGGCCCCCAGGGTCTGTCCTCTCACCTTGTCTAGTCTGAAACAATTCGGAATTTGGGCCATCTTCTGTGCTAAACCTCATGTTCAGGTGCTTTTCTTAATACCGTGGTATTAAAAAATTAAAAGAATTGTTTATGTAATAGAATTATTTTTCTTAATTCAGATATTTTCTTCATATGCTGATATAAAGAGGGGAGAAGGAGATAGTTCGCCCTCTGTGCAGAATTTGGGAGGCTGGGTTTCCCTCCGCTCTTTCTCCAAGTAGAAGCTGGGAACAATATGTGGGTCCTTTCTCCAGCTTGGAGGTCTGGGGCTGAAGGAGCTGGGCCCCTGGGGCATATGACATCACCTTCATCACCCCCTACTTTTCCCTCAAGAGAAAATAAATAGAAGGGGGGAGGAATCCGGAGGACTCAGACTATCCCTGCCCTCCTTGTCCCTAGGACCTCTAGCCTCACCGCTAACTTTCACCTGTTCCCCCACTGGCCTCTTCACCCCCAAATGTAGCCCCCAGAAGTGGGAAAGAGGAAGAATCGATGGCAGGAACCAGAGATTTGCAAGCCCGCGGCGCGCATCTATCCAGGGCCCTGCCTGCAGAGATGCGGGGCTCAAGTGGGCGGGGCAGGCGGGAGCGGACTCACCCGAGGGCGCGCGCGCCGGGACGCAGCGGCCCCGGCCCCGCAGCAGCGCCCGCAAAGGTTCCTCCTCTTCCTTGTGCGGCAGACACTGCAGTCCTGGGGCGCAGTTAGGGGTGTACACCCCGCACTGCTGCCCCTCCCTCCTGAGACAGCCCCCAGCTTCCGCACAGCCCTCCTCTGGCAGCCCCCCATCCTCCTCCTCCACGCAGCCCCCAGGACAACCCGCCTGCGCTCCCTGTCCGCAGCCTGGGCACCGTGCCAAGGCGTCCCCGGGGCGGGCAGCGAGCAGCAGAGTTAGCAGCAGCAGTGGCGGCGGTAGCCTGCGGGGGGTCATGGTCAGGACTCGCGCCCCCGTCCACTCCTCTCAGAGCAATCCCGGCGCAGCTGCTGCCCGCCGCCGCCCCTCTGCCTTAAGTAGCCGCCTGTCAGGGGCCGGGCCCTTTAAGAGCCAGGTGAAGGGGGGTGGGGGGGGAGAAGGCTTGGGCTTTCCCTAAACTGGGTGGGACTGCAGGCCCCCTCCCCGACACCTGGGGGCTCCCCTCCCTTCTCTCCCCTCTCCCTCCCCAATTTCTGTTGACTTCCAAATTATTCTGATTTTTCTTGCTTTGTTCCCGGGAATCTCCTCCGGAATTTGGAAGCTGGACGGCTGGGTGGAGGGACTCGGGGGTGGGGAGGAGTGGAGGAAGGAGAGAACGGGAGTTGGGGAGAAGAGGAAAATCTGAAATCCAGTTCGTGTAGGAGGATGAAGGGGTCACAGGGGAAGTATAGGGAGTGAAAAGCTGGGGGTCTAAAAGTGGATGCAGAAGGGATGGTGAGTGTGTGGGGAGGTCTCGAGGTGGGTGGGGAATGGAGAGGGGGAAAGGCCCAGGTGATGGTCTTGGGAGAGGTGGGAGAAAGTAGACCAAAGGAGAACAAAACCTGGAGAGAGAAAGCACCCTGGAGCTGTGCGGGCGAGCCAGTCTGGGCTAAGAGGGTGAGAGGGGTTTCGGGGAGCAAGGGGTGTGATGGAGAGAGAGTAGAGAGGCACACATTGAATGAATGCTCCAAAACCCTGGCCTTGTAGGGCCACAGTGAGTCTGGAAGGATTAAAGAGGGGTCGAATGTGCAAGAGTGAGAACTGGGAGGCAGGGGCAGGGCAGAATCAGCAGGTTGGAATTATGGGGGAGACGGGTAAAAGAGGAACCCATATTCCATGTTTTTGGGATCAGTGGCTGGTGAGCAGACCCCCATCCCCATTCCTATCCTTCATCCAGCTCAGCTCACCCCATTATTCCACTCCTTTTCTAGAAACTGTCCCCCACCCCATCCCTAGCCAGTATCATCCACTGGGGTTTCTGGACTCATCGGGCTGTGTGGTGCCCAGGGAATGGTGTAGAGTGGAGGATGATTGGTTTGGGCGCTTCAGTCTGCCTGTTTGCTGCCTTCACTGCTGGTCTGTCCCCCCCAAGCCCCTTCTTGACGGTCCTTCCCCAGGCAGTGCCCCACCCATCCCCAGCACTCCCAGCCTGGCCTTCCTTCCTAGAGGGAGGAAGAAGGACCAGCAACACACACCCGCCCAGCTCTGGGTTATGCAACAAAGGCCATCTCATTCTTTCCTAAAACAAGGGCTCTGGGAAGTGACTAAATTTAATTCTGGGCCCCTGAGCAAGAATGTTAGCAAGGGCTTCCTGAACATTTAGGTAAATAAAAAGAACCTCACTCTCAGAATACCCCCCCCCCCCCCAGCCCCGGGTTACAGTGCTAAGACTCAAATTTGGGGAGTTGTGTCTTTCACTAACCCTGAGACACTGATGCAGATTGGTGGGGGGAGGTAGAGGAGTGAGAGGGGCCCCCCCCTTCCAGTCTGTGGAGGCTGTGTTGACCCTCTTGCCCCAAGCTCTGACCCCAGGGCTAGGAGCTCTGTTTCTGTCCCCAAACCTTTCTCTCTGTTATTTTGCCCTGCACAGGGCTCTGGCTAGGACTTTTCTCCTGGGCTCCAGCTTGCTACTCCGAAATAGGAGGAAGGGCCTATGGGAAGTTGGGATGGGGAAGAGATGGCCCTGCTCCCAGGATCCAGCGTGGTTCTTTAACTGTGTTTGTGCTCCTGCACTGTAGGTTATACTGCAGAAAAACCCTATACTCTGCCAGCCTGTCACACCCATCATTCCCTTCTCTACTGCCTCCTTTGTCCCTCCCACATCACTACCTGCACCCCTACAGACTCCTCCTGTCTGGCTTGTTTCCCACCCCACCCCCATGTTGTACATCATAGTGCCACCTCTGGACAATGTCTCCCCTTCCCCCATCCCTCCAGCATGGATGATCAGAGTTTCCTGGGGTCAGTGCCGGGGAGTCTAAGCAGCTCCTTTCTGCAGATTGAAACCTTGCACTCCACTTCAGTACCTGGAGCAGGAATTGGGGACTCAGATGGAGTGTGGGCCAAGTTGCAAACCCCTGGGACTCTGGCCTCTTCTTGAGAGAAGAGTTTGCCGAGAGAGCTTCTGCCAGGACTGTGAAAAGACAAAACAGCTAGGGCCATTCCCATAAATAAACTCTACTGGCACGTCCTCCTCTTAGGTGTTCCGCCCTGTTCTTCTGACCCTTGTGCTCTGCATTGCTCACACCCCGCCTTGCCTCCAAATTCCAAGGCTTCCCAGATACTGACTTTCTTTTGAGAACAAGGGGTAGAGAAGGGGCCTTCCAGACTCTTTTGAGCTTTGATTCTGAAGAAAGACAAGTAGTGACATCGTCCACAGACCTAGAGGAGTGCCAGAAAGACCTAGAAAGGAGGTTCCATGACTATATCATGACAAGGCTTAAATCTGGTGTGGGCCTGATGGGCACTGTTGGGATAACCTCAGCCTGTCTGGAGCCTCTGGTCTCTGCCATCTGTCCACACTCAGGCTTCCAGTTGGTCCTGCTGGCGCGACTCCCCCCTCCACAAAGGTCCTGGTTCCCTTCCAGCCCTGTTCCCTTTTGGCACTCATGGCCCTCTGAACTGTGGCCCTAGGCCCTAGAAGTGTCGCTGATTCAGCCTGCTGGTTGGATCACCTGTCCCAGAACCACCTGGCACTTTCACATCTCTGGCCTGAAATGAGATAAAGGGAAGGGACAGTGAGGCAGAATTGATGCTTAGAGGTCATCTCTGCTGTCTGTCTTCCAAGCTTTCAGGTCACAAGGACTAAACCCTTTTTACACTCCTTCACCACAAACCACATTCTGCTGTCTCTTCCCCCCTGCTTGGCCAGCTGTCTGCCTTCCTCTGAATTCATTTACCTTACTATGTTATTATCTTATATTTTTGTTTATCTATTTGTGTGTCTTATTTTTTTAGCTAGATTGTGTTTTGAGAACAGGCCCTCCCCACCTGTCCTTCAGGGAGGTTTCCAGACCATAACAGGAGTTGGAATTGATACAAGTAAAGGTTGTTGTTTTGGGAGGGAGCAAAGGCAGTCCTGGGTGAGGGCACTGAGAGGTGAAGGGGCACGTTACAACGTCTCTGGGGGCTCCACCTTGCTGCTGTACGTCTGAGCTAGCCCGCCCACCCCACGGGTCTCTTCTTCCTTCTACCCCCTCAGACCCCCCCCCCCATTTTCTTCTTCCTCCCCTTGCTGTCAGGATAAAGACCAACGTGGATGAGGCTCAGAGTGTGTTCAGGGTCCAACGGGCAGAGAGACCTAGGCCCTGGATAAATCAAAGAGTCTGTCCTGGGGAGTAGGGCTTTATCATAGAGTTTGGGAGAAACTATGGAGGATGACTAAAGAGACAGGAGGTGGGGGCACCTCAGATAGGACTCAGCTTTGTGTAGCAAATAGAAAGCTAAAAGAGCAGGGGAAGCCAAGTGAGTGTCTGCATTTGTGTGCATGAAGTGTGTTTTACCCAGACCCCTGTGTCCCAAGGACACCACATAAAGGAAGGACAGCTGGGGAGAAAAAAGGAGTACTTCTCCAGACTGGGCTGGAGTTGGCCAGATGGGTGAGAGTCGATAATCATTAGTGGACAAGAAGTGTCTGGAATAAGAAGTGTAATTTGAGAGCTGCTTTTATGTAATTAAATAAAGTATATTCTATAGATTCAGAGTATCCCAGTATGGTTGTAACTGGGAGTTATGGACATAAATAGAGAACAATTATGTTCCCAGGAGCTTAGAGGAGATAAGAAACAATATGACCCAATGCTCAAAGCTGAAAACAATTTGTAATAAAATAGATAACAGCACTGGATTATAACCAAGTTATAAAATGAACATGCATGAGTGTATACAGACTGTATGAGTTTGCTCAGGCTACCGTAACAAAGTACCATAAATTCAGTGGCTGAAAACAACAGAAATTTATTGTTTCACAGTTCAGGGGCTTAGTGGCTAAAAATCAAAGTCCTAGCATGTTCTCTCTGAGACCTTTGGTAGAATCCCTTCTTGCCTCTTTCTGGGTGCTAGCCATCAGTCCTTGGTTTTCCTTGGCTTGTTGATGCACCAGTCTCATGTTGGCCTCTGTTGTCATATGACCGTCTTTGTCTTCACATCTTCTTCCCTCTGGACTTGTCTGTCCAAATTTCCGTTTTTTTATGAGGATACCGGTTTTATTGGATTAAGGCCCATCCTCATGATCTCATCTCAAATCTACCAACATAAATCTACAAAGATCCTAATTCCCAAGAGTTCACATTCTGAAATACTGGGGTTTGGGATTTTAACATTTCTTCTTTTGGGGACCACAGTTAAATCCATAATACTGATCTAAATAAGTAATTGAATAAATAAGTATATGTGGAATAAGAGATAAATCTTCCAGTTTTCCAAAGAATTTATGTAGCTACTGTGTCCTGCAGAAGTTGGAGCTTACTCCTCTATTTTCCCTCTGTAAAATGGGTGTAGCAATACTTGTTTTACAGAATTGATATGAGTATTAGAGATAATTCATATAATGTTCATGGTAGGCACTCAATGATTTTTTTTTTCTGGAATGAATGAAGTGATTAACCCAGTTTCTAACCCACCCTAAAGTATTCAGTATTAGGGCTTCCCTGGTGGCGCAAGGGGATAAGTCGCAGCCCTATGAAGCTATCCAGAGCCACTGCAGCAGTAGTTTGGATATATCGGTCAGGGAGCTTCCCACATGGCGCAGCAGACCTCTCCTGCCTCACCGGCTGCTCCCCTGAGCAGTGTACTTCGGTCCATCTGCCCATTCTGCTCCCTACTCTGTCTCTGGTGAATCTTCTCACCCCACCCCAGCTTGTATGCATAAATAAATAAATCTTTAAAAAGTAAATAAAGGGTCTCCTTGGTGGTGCAACAGGTTAAGCGCAGCACTATGAAGCTATACAGAGCCACTGCAGCGTGAGTTCGATCCCCAGCTAGGGAGTTTCCCACATGGTGCAGCAGGCCTCTCCCGTCTCGCCCACTGCTCCCCTCAGCAGTGTACTTCAGTCGATCCGCCTGTTCTGCTCCCCACTCTGTCTCTGGTGAATCCTTTTACCACCCTTTCCCTCTGGCCTGCACCCCAGCTTGCATGCATAAAATAAAGAAATCTTAAAAAAAAATAAATAAAGTACTCAGTATTTGCTGAATGAATGATTCAACCTTGGTTCAAAATTGTTCTGTGCTTTGGATGGCCTCATCGGATTGGAAAAGATCCAGAGAAAGGCAGTGTTTTGGTGGGGAGAAGATACCAGCCTGTGAGAGCTAACGAAATAGAGGCGGGCTCTCTAATCTGAAGAGGAGGCAGAAATATTCATATTCAACTGAAGTTCACTGAATGCTTATTTATATTTAGCATATTTCTCACCATGTTCCATTACCACCACTACTTTGCAGATTAGAAGACATATTCAGGGAGACTAAGTAAGTTGCCAAAGGCCACTAGGATAGGTGGTGGGATCCACTGGATTTCAAATGTAGAAAAACCTTCATTATGCAGAAAAACATTAAGAGTGTGGACAAGTTAAATGCAGACTTATATGCTAGATTCTCTAAATACTCAAACCACGTAAATTTCTAGAACTAAAGGAAGTTGTTTTTTAGCAAATAAAAGGAATGGCTGCTTTATGTTTGGGTGGATGGAAGTAAACACAACGAACGCATTATTATGATAAACAGTACAGATAGAGCAAAAAAGGAAATAAGTTAGAAAAGAATTAATAAAATCATAGATAAAAGAACCTTGGCAAATCATGAAAAGACTATACTTCTTCTTCCTCTTCCTGATCTTTGAATATACCCCTGAGCCTAAGTCTGGGCTCCAAAGGCAACCTGTGGCAGTTTGAGAGCTGGGTTCTTACCCTTTTGAGTGTGCTACCTGACCTCCCTACATAGACTGTCCCTGGCAAAGCTGTTGAAGAATGAAACCTGGGCTGTAACAAAACATGGGTTATAATTAATATTTTTTTTCTCCCTGAAATTTTGGCCTGAGAGCCTAGAATTTAATATCAACCAGAGTAAGTTTAGGGAAATAAATTAAGATGCAAACTCAATCTAATAATAAGAAAACATAACACAGTGAAACTTAAGGACATTAGACAAAATAACTAGCATCTACACTTCAGGAAAGACTGAATAACTGTCCGAAATTAAAGAGACTGAGGAGACATAATAAGTAAATGAAGCCCTATGTTGGACCCTGTACAAGAAAAAGGACATTAGTGGAATAATTTGCAATATTCGGAAAAGGTCTGTAAGTACTTAGCAGTATTATGCCAATGCTATGTAATTATGCCTGGTGTCAATGATTGCACTATGATTATGTAAGATGTTAATATTAGGGAAAAATGGGTGGAAGGTATGTAGAACTCCAAGTACTATTTTTGCAAGTTAAAATTGTTTCGAAATAAAAAACAATTTTAATGGGGCCTCCCTGGTGGCACAGGGGTTAAAGTCTCAGTGTTATCAAGCTATCACCAGCCACTGCAACATGAGTTCCATCCCTGGCCAGGGAGCTGACCCATATGGTGTAGCAGACCTCTCCTATCTTGCCCGCTGTACCTCTCAGCAGTGTATTTCAGTAGATCCTCCTGTTCTGCTCCCCACTCTGTCTGTGGTAAATTCTCTCACCCCCCCCACACCTCTGGCCAACACCCCAGTTCTTGTATGCATAAATTTATAAAAATAAATCTTTCAAATTAAAAAAAAAATGGATTAGAGTTCAGTGCAAAACCCAAAACCATAGAACTCCCGTAAGAAAACATAGGAAATCTTTGTCCTTCTGGGTTAGGAAAAATTTCTTAAATAGAAAACCAAAAGCATGTACCATGAATCGAAAACTTGATAAACTGTACATCTTCATGTTCAGAACTGGTGCTCTTTGAAAGACACTGTTAAGAGAATGAGAAGACTACAAGTTACACACAGGAAAAGATTTGAAAAAAACCTTCCAAATGCACTTTTAGGAAACAATGCAAGTTTTAAAAATGGGCAAATGATGTGAACATTTTGCCAAACAAGACATGGATGGCAAACAAGCATGTGAAAAGATGCTCAATATCATCAGTCATCAGAGGAAATGTGAATTAAAACCACAATGAAACACCATCATATGCCTATTAAAAAGAATGACCCTACCAAGTGTTAGAGAAGATGTGAAACAACTAGGATTTTCATCCACTGTTGAAAGGATTTTTTTTGTTTTATTTATTTTTTTAAAGAATTATTTATTTATGCGTACAAGCTGGGGTGTAGGCCAGAGGTGGGGGGGGGTGAGGGGATTCACCAGAGACAGAGTGGGGAGCAGAACAGGCAGATGGACTGAAGTACACTGCTGAGGAGAGCAGCCAGCGAGGCAGGAGAGGTCTGCCGAGCCATGTGGGAATCTCCCTGGCCAGGGATCGAACTTGTGCTGCAGTGGCTCTGGATAGCTTCATAGTGCTGTGACTTAACCCGTTGTGCCACGAGGGAGGCCCTGAAAGGAATTTTTTCTAAAGAATTTATTTATTTATGCATATAAGAGCTGGGGTGTAGGCCAGAGGTGGGAATGTGTGTGAGAGGATTCACCAGAGACAGAGTGAGAAGCAGAACAGGTGTATTTACTGAAATACACTGCTGAGGGGAGCAGTGGGTAAGACAGGAGAGGTCTGCTGCGCCATGTGGACCAGCTCCCTGGCCAGGGATAAAACAAACTTACTCACTCACTCACTAGTGCTGCAGTGGCTGACAATCACTTCACAGTGCTGAGATTTAACCCCTTGTGCCACCAGGGAGGACCTACTGATAGGAATTTAAAGTGATAGGAGTACATCAGAAAACGGTTCTGCAATTTTTCAAAAAGTTAAGCATACATCTATCATGTGATCCAACCATTTGTTCCTAAGTATTTACCCCCCCAAATTAAATCTACATCCACATAAAGACTTGTATATGGATATTCATAGCAGCTTTTTTTTGTATTAGCCCCAAAGCTGTTCAACAGCAGGTGGGTGATAAACAAGTTGTGGTATACCTACACAATGGGGTACTATTTATCAATGAAACAGATACAAGCAACAGTATGGATGAATCTTAAAATAATTATGCAGAATAAAAGAAGTCAGACACCCACTCCCCAAAGATTATACACTGTATGATTCCTCTTACATAAAATTCTAGAAATTGCAAACTGAACTTGCGACAAAAAGCAGATTAGCGGTTTCCTGGAGACGGGAAGAAGGGATTACAAAGGCGGTCAAGAAAACTTTTGGGAATGATGATATGCTCACTACCTTGATTGTGGGAATATTTTCTTGGGTGCATACATAGGTCGCCAAATTAAAAATTTTAAATATGTATGTTTTACGCATTCATCAAATACATTTAGATAGTAAGCACAGATTATCAATTAGATGCTGAAATTGCCAATAGCTCAAGGATTCACTGAAAGGGTCAGTGAATCTCTGGATCTCATACCTGGAATTTGAAGATGATGAAATCCTGACTGGATCCATCAATAACACTTTGGAAACACCTTTTGTCATCTCATCCATCTCAGCACCTAGACGGTTTCTGGAAGGAGCCAGGGGACCTGATGTGGGATGGAGCTGACCTGGCCAGTCTGTCTGTGGCTGCCTCTGAGAAGAGCTGAGCTGATGGGATTGCTCAGGGAGAGGAGGTGGAAGAGAAGCAATGAAGGAAGCAGAAGGAGCTGGAGGTGAGTTGGGAAGGCTATTCAGAACTATATAATACAGGAGCTGGAAGGAACAGAGCTAAAAGAACACATAGTGCAATAATTCTTGTTTATGGATAAAAACACCAAGACTTTGACCATTTGGTTATAGATTCGGGGCTCTAATCCAGGTTTCCCAATTTCCCATCTACACGTACTTCCATCTACTTCCATCGTCCATTTCCATTATGCGAAGTGGTCACTTGTTACAAGGGACAATGGCTTCCATTTCACTCAGCATTTGTAGAGTACCTATTAATGATAAGACTTGGATGGGGCCAGGGGTCAGAAGGAGCTCAGTCCAGTGGAAACAGATCTACATACACAGGTGACTTTAATAATAAAAGCAAGACTGTAACTAGTGCTTCATGTGGGTGTCAAGGACACGGTATTTTAAATGTAGATGAGGGGAAAACCTTCCTATTTGTTGAAATTCGGTGATGGGAGGAAATCAGGGTAGCCCCCCGCCCCCCCCCGCACTCTTTAAAAGGTGTTCAGTAAATAGACATTATAACCCCAGCCTAACTTTCCTTTGACGACAACGCCCTCGGTTGCTGAACGTCTAGCCTGACGTTTCAAGCCACTGCCTTTAGCGACCTAAATTTTTCCCTCCTGGAATGGCTCACCCTTGTCGCGAAGGGTGACAAGAAATGAAGCTTGGGAGAATATAAAACATATAATAATAATTAAACTGCACAAGCTATGGAGGCCAGCCAGGGTTCTCATCTGTAAAACTGCGATAAGAGTAAGATTGATTTCTCAAGGCTGTGGGGTGGATTTTAAGGGCATTCCTGAAAATCTTTCAGCATCCTGGCTTAGAAGGAGCGCTCAGGCTACATTCGCAGTGTTCGTGCGCACGTAGAGACCGTCGTCGCTTGCGTCTCGCAGTGCAGGAGCCGCCCCTTGACCGCCCTGTCAGCGCCCAGGACGCCTAACGCGGCTTCCGCGCCGCCACGTTGTCGCCTCTTACCCTCCCTCCCCACACCGGCGTTCACCAGACCCTACCCCACGCTAGGTACTGGGTTCACCGGGCCGCGCCCGACCCGGCCTGAATCCTCCGATTGGCTCCTTCAGAAGCCTGTCCGCCGGAACCGCTGCGGATTGGTCAAATGGGGGAGGGGCGGGCCTCGAGGAGCGTAGCAAGGGCGGGGCCCCGGATGTGTGTGGTGGCGGCGGCCGAAGAGCTAGAGTGCGGAGCTGAGAGGCCTATGGATGAGGAGGACGCGGCGGCCCCGGTAGGCGGGGATCGGGGGCGGGGTCCCGGAGGCCTTGGGTCTCCCGGTAGCCGGAGGCGGGAGGCGGGGGTCTTGGGCGGAGGCTCCGGGGTCAGGGGCGGGGCTTTTGGCGCTGGTCACCGCACTTCGTCCCCCGGGACCCTTGGCCGGGTGCAGGGCCAGGCGAGCCTGGGCGTAGTCTCACTCAGGGGCCGCGCCCGGGCGCCCCTGGGTCTCGTGTAGTGACCAGGCCTTGCGCGGGGTGGAGGCGGGGTCCAGTGCGGCCGCCACTCACCGGTGCCAAGGCTGTGGGTTCTGGGCAAGGAATGCCCCTAGGTTTGGGACCCCGAAATCTCCCAGGGGTCAAACCCTGGTGGAGTGCCCCGAGGCTGGGCCACGTGGTGGCAGAAGGGGGTAATGGGCGCCTTGGGATTGAATTCAGCCTAACCAAGGCTTACTAAGCACCTACTGGGTGCAAGGCCTTGATGGATCCCCTGGCCCTAGGGTTTTAGAAGTGGGAAAAGAACAGAACCTCACCTTTTTCTCACATTGGCTCTAGGGAGAAATTCATTCATTCATATGTTAGCACTGTTGGTGGTTTAAATGCCTGGAGCATCATACTCTTCTCCATTTTCATTACCTCTGAACTACTTCTCTCATCTCAGTTGCTCAACAACCTCCTCACTAAAATGTTTTTGCCACTTCTGCTTTCACTTCTTATGTTCCAACCAGCAGCCCAATGGTTTTTAAGATCTGACAAACTCACCATCATCATTTCCTTGCTTAAACTCTCCATAGGTTTCCCATCATGGTCTGTAGGCTCTTGATGTGACCCCCCACCGTCCTCCCATCGCTTCTTGTACATTGCCCCTTGCATTCCCTACATACCAGCCATCCTGACCCTTCTGTTTCTTTCCAGTACTAGCTCCCTTCTACCTCAGGACCAGTTTCCTGGCTGTCCCCTCTGCCTGGAATGCTCTTTCTTGGGCTTGTCACATGCCTGGTATCATCTCACCTCAGATGTCACCTCCTCACAAAGGCCTTCTCTGTTCCCTCTCACCAAAGTGTTCTTTAGCCAGTCTTCACTCCATTATTCTTTATCACCTCAATATACTCTTACTCCACTAACATTGTCATGTCTGTTTATTGTCTGTCATGCCTCCCCGCACTAAAAGGGAACCACTGTGAGGACAGCAGTGCCATCTATCTTGTTCACAGCTGCTTTCTCAGCACCTAAAACAGTGCATAGTGTGAGCTGAAATGATGAAGGAAAGGATGAGAATGGGGATTTTGAGGTCGTCTGGGCAGCTGATTTCAAATCCAGTGCCCTCTCTGCATTCTCGGTCCAACAAATCGAGGACTCTGCTCAGGGCCCTGCTTCCTCCTCAGTCCCCTTCTCCCCGTGCAGGTTTGTTCTCATGAACAAGATGGATGACCTCAACCTGCACTACCGGTTTCTAAATTGGCGCCGGCGGATCCGGGAGATTCGGGAGGTCCGGGCTTTTCGATATCAGGAAAGGTTCAAGCACATTCTTGTAGATGGAGACACTTTGAGGTGAGTTTAGAGGAATGCTTCCGTGTTTGCCTTTCTGTGCCACATCTTTAGCAGAGGCAAAGGACTGTCTATACTTTTAGGGGGCTTTTGACCCTGGAGGCCTTTCTGAGTAGAGCAGTGGGTTTTGCTTCATCCTGAACTCCCTTATGTCTGCCTCTGGGTCCGTCTATCCTCGTCTGGCATTGAAACAGTCATGTCAGAGCTGGGAGGCGGCTGGGGTGTCGGGTTGCCCAAGTGCCTTGTTGAGAGGACTCCAGTGGGTCTTTGGGATATCTGGGTCCCCTGCCTGCATCTCAGATATTGGCTTTGCTGTACTGGCCATTTTAGGTAGCGCGTTGCCTGTTTTGGGAAGGACGGTTCTTTAGTGCCTCCTGCCCACCGTCTTCCAACCCTTTGGTTTGTGTATTTATGTTTGTTTTCTCTCTTTTCTGGCCTGACCCCCTTCCCTGACTCCTCCTGAGCTTCATTCCCTCACAGAGTTGCCCCTGGTAGAGAGCTGGGGAGGGAAGGAAGTAGTGCTATTTAGCCAGAACATAAGAAAGCTGAGGAAGGGGGATTGAATAACTGTCTTTCAATCTACGAAGGGCTGTGGTACAGAGGATAGAGACCAGCCGTTCTCCAGCTCCACTGAGGACAGAGCCAAAGGATAAGGGCCGAAGCTGCAGCATGAGGGATTGAGGTTAGACAGGGTTGTGAGACCCCAGTAGGCAACTAAGGGAGGCTCTGCATTCTTTTTCCCCCGGAGATGAAGAAACCAGGCTTGTGTTGGTCTGGTATGGGTTGGACCCAGGCTGCAAGCAGTGGGAGGGGTGGGGTGAGCTCAAGTATCTTGTTATGGTGTCTGTGCAGATCCTGAAGTATGGCCTGATGGATTCTCCTCTGTGCTGGCCCTGGCAGGGTGGGGGTTGGGGATCCCGAGGCCCTCCCCACAACTCCTGAACTAGGCTGCTAATGGAACTCCCCCTTCATTCCTCCTTAGTTACCATGGAAACTCTGGTGAAGTTGGCTGCTATGTGGCTTCTCGACCCTTGACCAAGGACAGCAATTATTTTGAGGTGATCGGAGCAGTGGGTGGGCAAAGCAGGGGGTGAGATGATTAAGCTCTAAGGAGCTCTTGTTCTAGTTTCATGATCTGATTCTTTAAATTTTCCACCAAAGCTGTCCTTTTGTGTGCGAAGGGGCACTCATCTGAGAGCTAGGTGCCCTGGAATGCTGTCACCCTATCCCTTCTGCTCTCATGCCTCTCACCTAGGTAGACTTGGACCTATATCCTTTCCCACCCCCTAATCCAAGCCCACCATCTATTCCATCTTCTGTCTTTTCCCTAAGCAGTCACAGTAAAGTCAGCCCTCTCACTCCCCCCAGTACTCCCTTTGGGCGTCCTGTCTGTCTCAGATTCTCGTGTCTTTCGTTTCTTGGAGTTCAGCCCCCTCTGAGGTCTAAGTCCCCTTCCCCAGATTCTCAGCGGTTCATCCCTTTTGCCACCCCTGCTAACCATGCCTGCTCTCCTCCAGGTGTCTATTGTGGACAGTGGGGTCCGGGGCACCATTGCTGTGGGGCTGGTTCCTCAGTACTACAGCTTGGATCACCAGCCTGGCTGGTTGCCTGACTCTGTAGCCTACCATGCTGACGACGGCAAGTGAGTTGCCCCGGGAAACCTGTCCCTTCCCTATGAATTAGGGAGTCTTAGATGTGAAAGACTGCCTCAGGGTGACTCTTGGCTTTCCTTCACCCGTCTTTTTTTTTTTAAAGATTTATTTATTTATTTATTTATGCATACAAGCTGGGGTGTAGGCCAGAGATGTGGGGTGGCGAGAGGATTCACCAGAGACAGAGTGGGGAGCAGAACAGGCGGATCTACTGAAATACACTGCTGGGGGGAGCAGCGGGCAAGACAGGAGACATCTGTTGCACCATGTGGGACACTCCCTGGCCGGGGGTTGAACTCATGCTGCAGTGGCTCTGGATAGCTTCATAGGCTGAGACTTAACCTGTTGTGCCTCCAGGGAAGCCCTCCTTCACCTGTCTTGGGCTATTTCTTAGTTTTTCTGATCAGGACAGGCAGGTGGTCTGATGGCTACTCTTGGATGTTTGTGGACTTGGAGGAGAGGGTGAACCTTATGCTAGGACCTCAACCGACGCCATCACAGAGTGACTGGGAGCAGTGAGACATGAAGCCTCTGCGCTCAGCACTGGAGGGGGAGGCGGTTGGGAGGCCAGACTTGAGTCCTGTGTCTGTCCTGCTCTGTCCACAGGCTGTACAATGGCCGAGCCAAAGGCCGCCAGTTTGGGTCAAAGTGCAACTCCGGGGACCGGATCGGTTGTGGCATTGAGCCTGTGTCCTTTGATGTGCAGACTGCCCAGATATTCTTCACCAAAAACGGGAAGCGGGTGAGTGGGAAACCCCAGGCGGGCACCTTGGAGCTGCCCCAGCATTTGTGGCACACACAAGAGCGCTGCTCGGGCTCAGTCCCCATTGCCTTCAGTGCAGCCGCAGACCCTCTGGAGGGGAAGGCTTTTCTGCATGTAAAAGATGCTTTCTCAGCTCAGGGGCAGCTGGGACATGTGATGTGGATGTGGCGGGCAAGTTATTATAGTGATGCACAGGAATTGTGGGGGACAGAATTGGGTAACTTGGGGGAATGATTTGACCAAAAAAAATAAAAGGGGGGTGGAGACTGTAGTCTGGTTGTATAAGCTGGAGGTCTTCTTTGTATTGTTGACTTGAGTGCTTTTGAGGATATCTCCTGTCTCTGTTTATTTTGCTTATTTCTCTGCTTCCCTTCCCTCTTCAGAGAGACTAATAGTGGTGAAGAGATGGGATAAATGAGCAAAGCCAAGCCAGAGACTGCAGTTCTCTTTCTCCTTCCAGCTCCAGCCCTGCCCTGGGAAAACTGCTTTCTCAGGCCCACTCCCTTACCTATTCCTCCCACTCCCTTACCACACTGCTGTGCTTCTCCGTACACACTCACATGTACCCAAGCGTTGGGCAGCAAGTCAGGAGACTTGTGTTGGCCTTCTAGCTCTGTGGACACTCTTTGCTCTACCAGGAGGACTTAGTAGCTTTTTAAACTTTTCTATAACTCTGGGTTTGTTTGTTTTTTTAATCTATAGTGTGTATAATTACTCACTGCATTTTCTTGAAAGGACCCTTGTGAATATAAGGTGAACTATGGCGAAGGGAGCCTGGTAGCAGCTCTCTCCCTCCCTCCCCTGCAGGTGGGCTCTACCATCATGCCCATGTCCCCAGATGGGCTGTTCCCAGCAGTGGGCATGCACTCCCTGGGTGAGGAGGTGCGACTGCACCTCAATGCTGAGCTGGGCCGTGAGGACGACAGTGTCATGATGGTGGACAGTTATGAAGATGAATGGGGCCGGCTGCATGACGTCAGAGTCTGTGGAACTGTGAGTAGAGGGGCTAGGGGCGGGCTGGGCAGAACTGTAGGCTACACAGCAGTCTGAATCTCTTAAGATGGGGAATGGGGACAGTGTCTTTGTAGGGACTTGAGGGAGAGGAGTATGAGCAGGACAGCCTGAGACATTGACTGATTTGTTGAGTCTAGATCCCTGTTCTTCTATGGGCCGAATCCCTTTCTTCCCTTCTCTGTCATTTGAGAGCTCAGGTTAGTTTTACTCTCAGAACATGTGGTGGTTCTCTTTCACCTTCTTTGGTCCCCTAGGCACCTGAGGCCCTCTGCTGCCCTGCACACCTGCCTTTGAGGCATTGGGGCTGATTGGGAAGCAACTCAGCTGGCCTACACCTTCCATTCGCAGTGCTATGGGACAGGTGTGGTCCCAGGTCCCACACATGGGGTGGAGGTTCTTTGAGACTTTTTTTTATCAAGTGTCAGTGTTAATTTCTTCTATTTTCCCTGTATATTTCATGGAGGATGAGAATAGAGGTGTGTGAATAGTCAGTAAGAATCCTTAGCCTTCCAGAACTTATTTTTTTATTAATCTTCATGTCATGCCTGCATTAGTCTTTCTCTCGGTCTTAAACTTTGGGGTGCAAAGTTTTCCCTCCCATGAGAGAGGGAAAGTCTTCATATCTTCCCTCTGTGAATGGATGCTGAGTCAGGGGGTCTGGCCCTGACCTCTCGTGGGCTGCTCAGGCCTCCTACTTCGAATTGTCCCTGTGTTGCCCTCCTGCCCCAGCTCAGCCTTCTTCTCCACCCTCTGGCCTTCTCACCCCAACCCGGACTGTTTTCAACTCAGCCTTTGATAGCAAAACAGAAGCAGTGGGGGGTGGAAATGGATTATGAGCAAGACTCTCCCCTTCTGGAGTTCAAGGTTAGTCAGACTCGGGGAAAATGGCAGAAAGTGTGCCCTCCTGCTGCTTCTGACGCCTTGCACCTCCTTGTGGCCCTGGGGTCACATACTGCAGTGGCTGTGAGCTCGGAGGCCTTCGGTGCCCACTGTGTGACCCTTTTTTCTTTCCCCTTCCACCGCCATTTTGACAACATCTACAGAGTTGAACTTGGGACTGAGCCAGGGCAATGTTCCAGCTCTCATCCCTGACCTCTCCTCAAGAGTTTTTTCCTGGCATCCTTTCCCTGCCTGGACCTGTCCCCACTCTGCTCCCGGCCCCTCCCAGGCAATCTTTTCTAACTGATGCAGAATCCTGTAGACATTTATAAATAGCTTTCCTTCCTCTCTGTCCTCCCCCAAGTCCCCTCAGGCCACTCATTTAAGAATTTTTCTTTAGACATAAACTGTGGAGTTTGACTCTTTTCTCAGACCCTTATCCCAGCTTGGGACAGCTGTCAGGGTGGGCAGACAGCTCCCACATGCTTGCTGCTCTGGGCAGGCCTGGGTATGAGCCTCCTGAAGGACACATGCCTCTCTTCCGCTCTCGCCAGCTACCCTGTCCTCCTCCGTCCTTGCCCACCATCCCTACTCATCTCTGGGTCTCCTTTCTTTTTCCCCCTCCTGACCATGGACTATATTTCTGACCTGGTGATCAGCATTGTGTTTGCCTGGAGGAGTCTGGGAGAGGTCACTTGGGTCATGTGTGTGCTCCTGTTTCTAAAGATGGCTAGCACAGCTGTTTTTCCTTTTTGCCCTTCCTGATTTTTACACACGTCTCCATGGGGGCCCTTCCTTGGGCCTCAGACCCCTGCTGTCTGCTGTTGAAGCCCATTTCTCATGCCTTAGGTGATGTTCTCAGTGAAGTGCCTTTTTGGAATCATAAAGGTTTGTGGGAGGCTTTATTGTTATCCAGTCCAAGGTTTCTTACAGGGGAGATTATTGGTATTTTAGGTGAAACAGCCCCTTGAGGGACAAGAGGCTTAGTACCCCTGGCTCCCAGACTTAAGATGCTAGCAGCCCCTTGCCCTAGTCGTTGTGATGACCACTCAGCTCCGAATAGCCTCTTTTTTTGCTCTTGATGAAAACAGTCTCAGAGGATAATGAAAAGATTTGTTCAAATGTCAAACAGCAAAATGGTAGTAAAACTAAGTCCAGCTGTTCATTCTTTGATCCCTGCCCACTGCCTTTTCCACTAATAACGTGCTGATACCTTCTACCCAAGCCTGCTTTTCTGTAGCCAGTCATTTCTTCTCCTCCTCCTGCCTGCTTCTCCTAAGATGAAACCGGAATTCCTGGACTTAAATTCCCACTTCTCCTGGGGTTCCCCTTCTGGTTTCTGTAACCAAGATCCTCGTAGGTGAGTTTGCTTGATAACCTTGGAATTCTTTTTTTCCTAGCCCTTTCTCTTAGTTTTAACGTCTCCCTTCTCACTGGTTGTTCCTACAAAGGGGAACAAACTCAATTTCTGCCGCCTTTTATTTTTCCTCCAACATTTCACTATGAACAATTTCAAGCATACAGAAAAGTTTAAAAAGTAGTCCCTTAGACACCCATATACTCACCATGAGACTTTAGTGCTTGTTAATATTTGGTCCTGTTTGATGTGAGCATCTGGATGTGGATAGGCCTGATTCTCACGAGTGGAATGCCCCCCCTGCTTCCTGTGGCCTCAGTTTCCCTCTTAAACAATTCCCCCATCACCAGAACTCTGAGGTCTTGAAGAGTTGCTACTGCATTTGCTCAGAGTAGGGGTGTTCCCTCCTCTGACTCCTGCCTCCAGGCCTTGCAAAGTGAGGTAAGGAGGGTGGGGGGCAGTAGGTAAAGCTGGGGAATTAGGCTCATTCTTTCTTTGTTTCCTGTTCATAGTTCCTCTTGACAACTCCTTAGAGACTGTGTAACAGCTTTGGTACACAAAGTGGGGTGAATGAGGCCTCACCCTCCCGGGGGTCCTCCCCATACCCAACCCAAGTAGAGTCCGTGTTGGGGCCTGAGCTGGCTGGTGGGGAGCATGTTCTTGGTTCTGGCTTCAGCTGCTCTGAGGCCTCAGGGCACTGAGCCCTCCCTGGCTGCCGTCCAGAGGGATTAGGGTCTCTGCTGAGAAGAGGAGGAGGGTGGATACCAGGAGGGGGGGGAGAGGAGACTGAGAAGGCCTACTGGTGGGGGGAGGATTGAGGTGCAGGAGGCTCTGTGCACTCTGGCCTTAAGTTACCTAGTTACCTGTTTGACCTCTTAAGGCTTTGGTGGTTGTGGATATGTATGGAGGAGGTGTGGGTAGGAAGAGAACTTGAAAGCTCTTAAGGAAAGGGTTCCTCTTACCCCACCAAAGATGTAGAAGAACATTCCTGTTTGGGTGTTCTGTAAGAGAGAAGTTAGGAGGATGGCTGGTCCCTAGTAACCAGGAGTGGCCGTCTGTCCTGGGGAAACGTGACCAGTTTTGGGATCCTAAGGGACTGTTCTAGTTGGCCATAAGGGCTGGGATGAAAGTTCATTTCCTTCTTTGTGATTGGCAGATCTAATCTGTGGTAGTTTTGGGTGGCTGTTAAAGTTTAGGGCGCACTAACATGCTGGCATGTTCCAGTGCAACCCTCATTTCCAACATTAGGAAAGGCGGAAATGCGTGTAATCCCCTACTGGGTGTCAGGCTCCATGCTAAGCACTTGACCCTCGCTTCACTGAGCCTCCTCACCCACTTACAGAGATGCAGGTTGGAGTATCCCTATTTTACGGAGGCTTAAAGAAGTGCAAGTCACTGGTTCGTGGTAGGTAGCTAGTGAATAAGGGTTACGATTTGAACCCAGGTCTGTTTGCTTCTCTTTCAAACTGAGAGCCATCTGAGACACAGGTTGAGGGACCAGCATGAAGATTCTAGCAACTCGGACTCTAGGTCTAAACTGCCCATCTCCTCCGGGTTCCTCTAAGGCAGGGAGGAGTGGATTCAAATAAGTGGCGGTCTGTCAGGGAGTCAGTCCACCCTCCCCCCACCCTGCTTCTGTAAATGTTCCTGGGGCTCCGTAGGGCAGGGAGTTAGAGTGGATCAGAGATGATCTGGGTGAATTGGTGTGGCTTCCTCCCTGAGGGGTGAGCGGTTTTCTTGAAGAGAATGCATGTGGCAGGACACATGTGGCCGGCACCTCGTCTTATAGGCTGTGACAGTCTGTCCAGTCTGCAGGATGGGAAGTGGGCTTTATTTTTATTTTATTTATTTTTTAAAGATTTATTTTTTTATGCATACAAGAGCTGGGGTGTAGGTCAGAAGTGTGGAGTGGTTAGAGGATTCGCCAGAGACAGAGTGGGGAGCAGAACAGGCGAATCTACTGAAATAGACTGCTGAGGGGAGCAGTGGGCGAGGCAGGAGAGGTCTGCTGCACCGTGTGGGAATCTCCCTGGACAGGGATTGAACTTGTGCATCATAGGCTGAGACTTAACCCCTTGCGCCACCAGGGAGAGCCCCAGGAAGTGGGTTTTAGAGTCGCATTTTAATGTGTTTCTTCCTCTAGCATAAGGATGAACGTCTGCCCTGGCCACAGACAGAACTATAGCAGCGGCCCTTGTCCGGGCTGAGGCAGAAGGAATGGTTGGGCGGGTTTTTCCCAAGGATCGTGATCTGGATCCGTGTCTCTTGGCTCCGGACGCGAAGAACACTGTTTTCCTATGCTGAGGCCAATTGGATAGAGTGGGTCTAGGCAGCTGTGGGGTCCCCCACCCAGTTCTGCAATGCTGGATGGAGAGGATGGGCTGGGGGCTGCTTAGACTGGGAGCGTGAGCTGATTAATGTGCATCAAGCCACCGCCCACGTGGCTGGTGGGGAGCGGGCCAGTGGGGGAGCCCAGGTCGAAGAGAGGACACTCAGGACCTTGAGTGGAATTCAGACAGCGTGGGACTTAATTTGTCCCCAGTAAATCAGAAGACAGCCTGGCAGGGAGCGCTCTCTGATGAAGGAGGCGGGCGGGGAAGACCTGGACTGGGAGCGTGAATGTCAAAGAGCCGAGCGACCTGCTTTGCGTCAGCTCAGGCTGTGGGAGTCAGGGAAGGAAGAAGCCTGGATGTGAATTTAGCCAGTCTCCCATACCTCTCTAGCTTCCGCTCTGGTTCCCTACCCTTTGCCTCCAATTCTCTTTGGAGAGGAGGAGAGAATAGACTGGAGGTAGCGGGGCTTTGGGGAGCAAGGGCTGCGAAGGCGACCAAGTTCCCCTATTCCCACCCTGAAGGCTTCCACCCTGGTGCTGGCGAACATAATTCCTTTCTTGTTCAGGCAGGAGTTCTTTGTGGGGTAGGAGTGCACCGTCCCAAGGCTTTGCAAGGCTGAGTGGAGTCCCTGAGGAGTGTTTTCTTTAGGGCTAGAGGGTTGGGAGGGTAGAAGAAAGTCTTGTGGGACAGTTTGGCTAATTAAAAAGGGATTAAGGAATCCCAGGTGATGTTAAGGGTGGGGGAGAGAGGGGATGGGGCTGAGTCATCACCCCATTATTACCATGACAACTGATAAATAAATCCTCCCAGGTTGGGGATTGCCACCTCATCATGCCCAGGCAGGACCCTTGTGGGCCTGGAGAGCCCATCAGTCATCTCCCTCTCCTCCCACCTCCTTGCCCTTGCCCCAGCTTGAAAGACCCACGAGGGGCTGGGAATAGGAGACTGGCCGTCTGCCCTCTCCCCTCCCGCACGCTGAGTGCCGGAGCAGAGCTGGCCATTCCGGGCCCCAGCTCCCCTCAGCACCTCCCTGACCCGGCGCTGAACAGCCCTGCTCAGCCAAGTGAAGCAGAAACCTTGAGAAATGATGTCAGTCCCACCCCAGGCAGATTTGGCTTCTGTGTTCGTCTCTCCTCCCCAAACACCCCAGACATCTGGAGATGGCACAGACCTCTGCGTCCTCCCTGTCCCGTTGCAGGCCGCCCCCAGAAAGTCTTCAGGTTTCCTCTTGCCTGGCCTTCACTTCCCGGTTTCTCCGTGTTCAGGGTCGCTGGGTTGACCTTTCCCAGTAGGGCAAGGCAGGGTTATTCAGGGAGGTGATGACATCACCTCGAGACCCGTCACCTGGGTGGTTGTCCTGTGTCCCCGTCTCTCAAGCAGGGAGAGGGTGTTTGGGTCAGTAGGCGGGGGTGCGGCAGAGAGCTGGGCGCTCGGCCCTCCTGTTCCCGCTGCTCCTGCCGGTTCTCCCGCGCCTGCCTGGACACGGGCCCGCTGTGCGCCTCTAGGCCCCTTTCCGCCAGGGCTTTTTGTCAGACCCAGGAAACTGGTCCCAAACTCCCTGGGGTCCAGGTTTCCAGGACAAGTGTCAACCTGCCCCTTGCCGCTCACGGCTCTTCCCCCACAGCTGCTGGAGTACTTGGGCAAGGGCAAGAGCATTGTCGACGTGGGGCTGGCTCAGGCCCGGCACCCACTCAGTACCCGGAGCCACTACTTCGAGGTGGAGATCGTGGACCCTGGAGAGAAATGCTACATCGCCTTGGGACTGGCCCGGAAGGTGGGCGCTGGTGCTGGCTTTTGACGTGTGGAGCTCCGCTCTGGCGCTGTTGGGATGGGGCAGAAGCTTTTGGGGACATGGGGGCCCACTGTGGGGCGTTAACTGAGGTTAATTATCTCCACCTGAGACAGACAGGGTAGGGTCTCTGCCGTGTAAACGTATAGACCCCCCGTGACCCAGGACCTGTGAGTGTCACGTCTGTACCCCACATGCTGAGGTAGATGGGGCTGCGGCAGCCTGCAGCCTGACCGAGAAATCCAAGCAGCCCTCGTGTCCCTTTCAAGTGCCTGACGCTGTCAGGCTGCGGGAGGTGAACGGTCACGCGGGTGGTAGCCAGTTCCAGAAAATTGAAGGCTCAGATGCCACTCTCCCTTTTTGCGCATGGTACTATGGATTTTCTTTTGTCTTCTTGATGCAGGATTATCCCAAGAACAGGCACCCAGGCTGGAGCAGAGGGTCTGTGGCTTATCATGCAGGTGAGTCGGGGGCTGTCCTGGGGAAGCTTCATGTTCCTGCTCTCCGCACAAACGGCCCCTCCTCCAGCAGCTGGCTGCAGGGACCCCTGCCGCCTGACCTCCCCCACCCAAGCCTCCCATGCTTTCTCCTCATCTGTTTCTCCTCCTAGCCCTAAAAGCCAGGAGAGCAGAGCAGGGGTGGGGGGCCTGGGCCAAACTGGACATTCCAGGCCTCTGAGCCGCCTCCCTCTGTGCCCTTCCTGTGGTTTCTGCATTTTCTTTTTTTGGTCGGCTTGATTTCCTTTAGGACTTTCTTTAGAAAAGAACAAGCTGTGAGTTCCCGGTCCCACGGCTGCCCTCTCCACAGCCCCTCACCTTTGGACCGTCTCCCTGAAGGAGTCTCCCGTTAGCCCTTTGAGCTACCAGATGTTATCTGGTACCCTCTTCCCCCTTCTGTCTGTTCCTCCTTTGCTTCACCTTGACCCTTCCCTTCCTTGGGGCCTGAGGGGGCAGGGAATCATCCCCTTCAAATGGGAACTGTCTCGGTGGGGATAGATTATCAGTCCCTGTTTCTTCAAGGGTATGTCCTCTTGCCTCCCGCAGATGATGGAAAGATCTTCCATGGCAGTGGCGTGGGGGACCCCTTTGGGCCACGCTGTTACAAAGGGGACATTATGGGCTGTGGAATTATGTTTCCCCGGGACTACATTCTGGACAGTGAGGGTGAGTTAGGGGTGGGCTCATCAGGCTGGTTGGGCAAGGTGGGGGTGGTTCCACAGGGGCTCAGGTCTCCTGGACTTCTAGGTGACAGTGATGACAGCTGTGACACAGTGATCCTGTCCCCGACCGCCCGAGCAGTCCGGAATGTCCGGAATGTCATGTACCTGCACCAGGAAGGGGAAGAGGAGGAAGAGGAAGAGGAAGAGGAAGAAGATGGGGAAGAGATAGAGCAGGAGCACGAGGGCAAGAAGGTGGTGGTGAGTAGGGGATGGTGGGGTTGGACCCTGTTCTTGCGCCTGAGTGGGGGTGGCTAGTCTTAGTGGGGAATAGAGTGACTGGGATGGTAGAAGTAGCGGGGGCTGTTGGGCTGGGGAGAATGTGGTTGGGAGACTGGTTTCCAGCCTCAGGGCGCCCTCTTGTGGTCGCTTTTAGCATCTCCCTCAGTCTCCCCTTTCAGCCATGCTGGGAATTGGAAGTGATTGGGGTTCAGGCCTGTGTCGCCCTAGTCTCCTCTGAGAAGACACCAGAGCCACCTGTCCCACCTTCTCCCCACATCCACGCCTAGGTTTTCTTCACTCGGAATGGCAAGATCATTGGAAAGAAGGATGCCGTTGTACCTTCTGGGGGCTTCTTCCCCACCATTGGAATGCTGAGCTGTGGGGAGAAAGTCAAAGTGGATCTGCATCCCCTGAGTGGCTGAGAGCTGCTCCCTGCACCTGCCCCTTTCCCTCTACCTACCCTTTGCAGGACCAGGTAGGCAGTTCTGGAACTTCATGAGGATTGGCTTAGCAGGTGGCCCCCGGGGGTGCATGGTCACTGCACCCACCAATTTAGGCCCTGCCAGGCTCCTCTGTCCTCCTTTCTGACCTGGTGCTGCCCCGATCATCAGCCTCTGGGCCCGAGTCCCTGGTGGGACAGGAACAGGCTCAAAGGATGGTGTTGCCGTATCGGTGGCCCCGCTGGCTTTGGCTGTGGGCTCTTGCAGCCGCCTTCCCCGCTGGCCCGAGTGCGTGGCAATGAGTGGGCACCCCGTCTCAGCTGCTCCTGGGCATGGGGCTTTGCAGAGGGTGGAGTGGAGACAGCCTTTCCCTGTTGACCACAGTATTTCCCTTGCACTCTTGTGTTTTTGTGCCTGGTCTTTATCACGTGAACCGGTTGCTGCTGTCATCTCCCCTGGCTGGGCTAGGGGTTCTCCCTTCCCATTGGTCGTGTCCCGTGAAGACCCCCGTAGGGCTCCGCTCTTTCCCTGGAGCTCTGGCTCTCTCCCTCACTCAGACACCATAGTCCCATGGGGAACTGGGGCCTCGGGCTCCTCCCGCTTGTACATAGATGGGTACCCGTTAGCTGTTTAATGGCACAAGAGAGGGACTGTGAGGAGCACTGGGGCCTTGCTCCTATCTCCACTTCCCCTTTCTGGCTCACCTGTGGCACCCCCGTCCCTGGTTCTCTGGCATGCAGGCTGAGGCTGGGAGCACGTCTCTCCTGCTGTGGTGAGGGAAGACCCCAGCGCGGCCCCTTTTCCCCTTCCCTTCCCTGTCCCACTCTTGTACCCATTTGCTGCCTGTGCCAGTTGCCTGTTTTGCTTCAGTGTTTGATTCTAGCACTTACATGTGTTTCTCCCACAAACATCCCCATCTCTAATCCCTTGACCCTTGGCCTCTACCCCTACAGAGACTTCTCCTGGGAGGAAGTGGGAGCAGGAGCTGTTGGTTGGTTTGCACAGAGTGGGTAGGGCTTTGGGGAAAGTGGGTGAGTGGTTGTGCTGCTGGGGCCTCCCCTTTGGCCCTCCCGTCAGGCCCTGCACTATGATGTATGAAATGTATGTACAGACCAGAGATGTTTATACAGCCAATAAAGATGGAGTTTCCGTATTTATCAGAACGGCCGGGACAGGGGAGTCCTTTCTAGTAGTACATCAGCCGAGAAACTGGGCAGAAGATGGGGGCTGCTTGTTCACTGGAGCTATGATGTCAAGGATGGGGGGGCATGTTCATTCCATGGGCCTGGCTGTGGCCTGGGTGTCCCCAGGAAGCATGGGAGACAAGCCTAGGAGACATGAGGCACCGATCTTCCTATGACCGAGGCATGGCTCCAACTTGACTAAAAGTTATAGAGATTCTTTATTATTAGACAAAAATAGACTCTTTCCCCCCCTTTTCATGTGATTCCACTCTGGTCTTTTTGCTCAGAGGGGGAGGCAGAGGAGGAGTGCCTTATTCCTCACCTCTCCCCTCTCCCTGCCATGCTAGGACCTGCAGCTGGGCACAGCTGGCAGGGCCTGTTTCCCACCTAGGGCTGGTGTTCTCGTGCAGGCGGGGCTGTCCCGATCCCCCGCAGGGCTCAGCTGCTGCTGCCGCCTCACGCTTCATGTGCCTGTCTCTGCCATCTGCTCACGTGCGAGGTCATCTCCTGGGCCCGTCCACTTAGCTTAGCAGGCTGGGGCAGGGAAGGGAGCAGCATCCCAGGTCGATGCCCTCTCCCCATTCCTTAGGGAGCGGGCTGGCTCCGGGCTCCTGGGTCCAGGCCAGGGGAAGTGAGGCTGTGGGGTGCTGGGAGGGGCGCAGTGTTGACGTGGGCTCTGAGCTTGTGGCCTTCATTTTCTCTGGCCCAGTAGAACTTTAGTGATGAAGGTGACAATGGCACCTGCAGGCTGATCTGGGTCAAGCTCTGCAAAGAGGTGACACACATTCTCCCAGGGACTTCCCGGCTTCTTGGCCACGAAACCAAAAATCCTGGGGGCACAAAGCCAAGGTGGGGAGGGGGCTCAGCATCCCTTCCACAAGGGACTGCAAAGCCAGGTCTGGGGAGGAAGGAGGTGCCTCATCCCCGGGAGAAGGGGTTGCACTCGGGAGGCTTACTTGGAGGTGGTGCCGTCAGGGTTGGTCCACCTGCAGAAGGAGAAGACTGTGAAGGAGCCCACCCAGCGAATAGCTACCGGAGGGGTGGGGCGGGGAGCAAGGGTCAGGGAAGGTCACCTCCGGTCCTGAGGGTCTGTGCTGGAGAAGGTGATGCTGTTCACTGGATAATGGCGACGAAAGAAAAGCCTGCAGGGGGAGGGTGAAGGTCAGCCAGAAATTGGAGCCTCCGGGGCCAAAGCTTGGGGCTCCCCGGAGGATGGGTGCACGCACTCACTTCCTTTGATTGTCTGTCAGTGTAATGCCCTGGGCTGAGACCTTGAAGTGGACGACGGCCGGTGTGGGGCGGGGGCTGCAGCTCAGAGCTGCAGAGCTGGCCCGGGCCACTGCTTGGGGGCCGGTCAGTGACTCCGTCTCCACTGAGGTCAGGTAGAGCACACTGCAGGCTTTGAGGGCAAGAAGCGGGTCGGAGGTGAACACCAGATCTGCCGGTGTCCCCTCCCCACCAGTAGCTCCCACTCTTGCACTCTCCCCGGCTAGTGCCGCTCAGAATGCATAACAGCCACACAGGCAACTCGTCAAAAAGACAGGTTCTCTGACTCCCCAGATCTATAGTCAGAAATCTTGGAAGAAGCCTGAGCATCTGCATTCTATCAAGCGCTCCCCCCACCCCCCCACGGTTCTCATGTTTGTAAGGCTTGAGACCTAGCCGGAAGATGCCTTTCAGTCACTGCCTGCAGGGGTAGGGCTCCCCCTGCCTCCACAGGGTACTGATCACTATCAGGGCCCACTCACTGCAGGGCCTTCCCCTGCCCCAAGCCTGTATCTTGTGTCTCCCTTGGTGCCCAGGGAGAAGGAAAAGGGAGAGGCCCCTACCAGCTCCCTGACGCAGGAGGTCTGCCGCCGTGCTCATGTTGGTGGGCACTGGGGCCTCGGGAGTCTCCTCCAGAGGATCTGATAGACATGAGGGTCAGCAGGCCGTGGTGCTCCCTGGGAGCTGAAGCACTCCCTCTGCCGTCCCCGGGGAAGGCAGGCCGGGAGCCAGGACCTGGGGATTGGCCGTGGGTCGTGGTCGAAGGGGAGAGGTCAGGAGACGCATGACAGGACACCCACCTTTGCTGGGAATGCGCAGACAGCAGGGCAGGGACAGTGGGGAGATGGAGTGCTGGGAAACCAGGGCGGACAGGCTGCCTGCAGGGGAGAGGGGGGAAGGGTCCCGAGATGCCCACAGATACCCCCGCTTTCCCTCCACCCTGCGAGACCTCTTGGCCTCCCTTGGCCGGCCCAGGGGAGCCTCTCTGGCCCTGCTCACCAAAGTAGGGCTCACTGGGACAGCCCTTGATCTTCACCCCTTTGGGCCCAGTCTCAATGAGAAAATGGCGGACCAGCTGTTCCAAGGAGTCCCCTGAGAGGAGAGGAAGGCGTTATCAGATTCCAGGTTCCTGCCTTCTCCCTGCTGGGAATCTTTCCAATGCAGGAATAGTCACTTCCTGCCTCTCCCTGCCACGAAGTGGAAGGGCGCCCCCCCACCCCTTGTCTTGCCTTTGGTGCCTCCCTCCAGCCTCTCCCTGTCTCCCTTAGGGTCGGGCATTCTGTACCTTTCCAGGACTGAGCGCTGGGTGGAGGTGTTGCCACCTTGAGGGCCAGCCCGTAGGCTCCTTGGAATGAATGACTGTCCCTGATCAGGAAGGCCCCGGGGTCCTTGTCCTTCAGCAGGGCAATGGCTGGGGGGCGGCGGGAGAAGTCGGCGCTGACTGAGCCTCGTGCAGCCCTGCTGCCCTGCGGACCAGCTCCCCAGACCTCTCCCCCTCCCCACCTTGGGGGTGTTGGGCATCGGGGACTGAACTCAGAGTTAGCAGGGCATCGATGGTATTGGGTCTCACCCTCCTTGAGCAAAGCCCAGCATCAGTTGCTAGTGAGAGGCTTGGCCCGAAGTAAGGAGACAGGAGACAGGAGGGGCCTCCCGGCAAGGAGCTTACGAGCCCAGCAGCCTGGGGGCCGGGGTGGGTGGGGTGGGCTGGCCGCTCACCTTGGTCACGAGACAGGTGCGGCTTATACCAGAACTTCGATGTGTCCTGGACAAACTTGACATTGCTCTGGCTCTCTTGCATAGGGGGCTCTAGGACAGAGAGGGACTGAGCTTGGTCCCAGGGCTCCCCAGCCCCCTTGCCATGCCCTTCCCTGGGAGAAAGGGTTCCTGCACGGTGGCCCCACCTTCTCCAGGGCCTTTCTACCTGGGGGTGCGGGGATGTTATCACGGAGCAGAGGTGCAAAGGTGACATGGTGATTGGTGCCTTTGGCTGGTGGTGACGCCTGCTCTGGACCCCAGGCTCCTGGCTGCTGCCCCACGACGTGGCGTTTCTCGGGAAGCGGGGGCTGGGTGGGGCCGCTGACATCATAGGATGCAGCCAGGGGGAAGGCAGGCGTGGGTGAGCTCTGCGGGGGCTCTGGGCCGGCCACAAGCCAGGGCATCTGGGTAGGCACTGGGGTGAGGGGGGACCCATCCGGGCTGTCTGGGGGATCTCGAAGACCCTGCCAGGGGGCATGACGGAGGCCAGGGAGCGTGGTGGGCACGGGGCCCCTTGGACTGGCCCTGTCCGAGTGGCCCCCTGGGCTCCTGTCCTGAGGCCAGTCATTTGGGGAGCTGGGAGAGGAGGTCGGGGAGAAGGGGCTCAGGGCTGGAGGCTCAAGCCCACGTTTTGCTGGCAGCTCGGAAGCCTTTTCAGCGCCTCCCTGGGAAACAGACTGCAAAGAGGCTCCCTGGGAAACGGCGCCTCCCGGGGAAACAGGACTCAGTCTCTGAGTGGGCGCCAAGGTGGGAGACCTGGTATCCTGTCGTCGGGTGCTGTGGGGCAGAAGGGCAGGGAGTCAGAGCCTTGTTGTAAGCTGCCCCCCTCCCCTTCGGTGTCAGTCCCTGCTTTAACAGGAAGCACCCGAGCACCCCAGAGCCTCTGCATACCTTTCCTTGCCCTGCACCGGACTGCTGGTGTGCAAGGGTGTGGAGGGACCAGACAGCTCAGAAGAGGCACCACACTGGGCATCTCGGGGAGACCGAGGCAGGGTGTTAGGCCCGCTGGGGCCCTCCCTCCAGGACACTGGCTCGGGTGACTCTGCTGGGGATGGGAGAAGAGGGGGTGTGAGCCAGGAAGATGCCCTCTGCTGGTTTAGTTCTTTCTCACTGTGCCTCTGGACTTCCCCACCATCTTCCAGAGCCCTCCTCTGCCCTGGGCACTCCCCACCCCAATGCCCCTCACCTGCTGATGCCAAAGGTCCTGCTGGGGCCAGGTGCCCGGGCAGTGGATACCTGTCCCCTCCTTCCTCTGCAGGGATCTCGTAGCTCAGCTTCCTGGATTGTGGGTAGGGTGGGCTGCCCGGGGAAACGGAGCCAGCCCGAGGGGAGTGGGCACCAGGGCTGGGATATCCTCTGCCCTCGCCTGAAGACCCACAGTTGTGAGGCACCCGGCCATATGCTGGGCAGTAACTGGGCACTGCTCCTCCATAGCTGTATGTCACCAGGGTAGGGTACCCCGGATGCCCATACCTGCCTTCAGGGCACACAGCATAGGTGTAGCCCTCATGCCCTTCCTCGCCTGCCTTGGGTGGCTTCAGGCAGCTGTAGTCAGGCATGGGGGCATGGTGATGCCCACAGGCAGGCACCAGCAGGGGCAGAGGGTGCCCAGATTGCACTGGGTGCAGGAGAGGCTTGCTAACCTCACTTGCCCACCCCTCTCCAGCTTCCCTCTCCAGCCGCAGCCCATAGAGGGCTGCGGTGGGCAGTGCCAACTTCTCCTCACAGGCGGGGCAAGAGCATAGGGCAGGCAGCCCGGGGTCCTCCAGGATCACCACCTCCCGGTAGCTTGGGGCACGGTAGCCGAAGTCCCCATTGGCTGGTTTTCCCAACTCGGGTGGGTATGGGTACGGCCCCTCAGACAGTGACCGGCAGAGGCGCCTCTTCTCCAGAGGGCCTTCGGCATAGCCCTGGGGAGGGCCCTCGTAGCCCCCGTAGGCCAGCCGCCGCCTGTCCAGAGTCCCCTCTGGCCTGTAGTAGCCCCCATTGGGGACGCCGCAGAGTTCCCGGTAGCCCTGGCGGCAGGAGCAGTGGCGGCTGAGGCCAGGTCTGTGACCAGAATACGTCGAGAGGTGGGGGCCTCCGCCTGTGGGGGGCTGCTCTTCATCATCTAGGATGGCCGTCTCGCGCCCAGCTCCCCGGCCCCCACTGGCCACTCCACAGCCTCCCAGGAGGCGATCTAACTCCTGCCTTTCGGCAGCTGTTGGGGGTGGCCGGCCAGGCGACTCGGTGGCCGGCTCTGTGGTCAGCATGGATGAATGGCCAGAGTCACTGCTGACAGACAGCATGGGGGGAGGGGGTGGCTCTGGAGAAGGTGCTGGTGGGGTCTGGCGGGGGGCACGCTGCACCTGGGCATAAGGACTGCCATCCAGGGGGCCCCGAGTGTGTGTCAGGGAGCCTGAGTGGGGAGCGGGTCAGGGAGGGAGGGCAAGCAGGGAAAAGGGAGGGGGGAGAGAGAGAGAGAATTAGTGACAGGAGAGCGCACTGGAGACTTCAGCTCAGGGTGTCTGTTGGGTGGGGATCTGCCTGGGAGGAAGATGGGTCCCCCAAACCTACACCTTCCACCACCCCGGCCCCACATACCGTCCACACTGTCCTCATGGTGCTGGTTGAAGTTCTCGTAGGAATCCCAGCGCACGGCAGGCTCTGCAGTGTTGTAGTCAACAGAGACTGAGGGGTCATTCCGAGGGGTGTTGCCTACAGAAAGGACGCCCAGATGGCAGGGAGCAGGGAGGGACCATCCTCAGCCCATGGCCCAAAGCCCTGCTGTTTGTTACCTTTGATCTTCTCGGGGCTGGAGGAGAAGACAAACTCCACCGAGGCTTGGAAGGGGAACCTCTCATCTGCGGGAAGTGGGCAGTGAGGGGCCTGTCCCCCCCACCCCCCACACACCTACCTTCACCTGGGCTGTAGCCCCCAAGCCACTTGTCACCAACTCACCAGTCCAGGCCTCATCCAGCTGGTCCTTGGGGAAGGTGAGCCGTGGTCCGTGGATGGTGCACGTGTGGAACTGGACTCGGAATACAAGGGTCCGGTCTGTCCTGCGGCCACCCTTGTGATAGCATGTCACCTGGAGGGGAGCGAGGCTGGGCGTCAAGAGCTCATGTTCACTCACTTCTGCGCTCCGGCCCCGGGGACTGCTTCCACCTCAAGTGACCTCTCCACCTAGGGGGTTTCCTTTTTCGCTCTCCACTTGCCTTGAACTGACAGTCAGCTGGCAGGGGACACCCCCCCCCCCGCCCCGCTCCATCCCCAGGGCTAGGACTGTCCTTGTTGCTGAGGCCATCTCACCAGGACGTCGCCTTTGAGGAGGAGGGCTGGTTCCAGGCTGATGCAAATTTGCTGGGGACCGGGGCCTGCAATGTGACTGTGGAAGAGAGACCGGGTCAGAGTGACTGACGCAGAGTGACCGGGTCAGGGGCCCTCGGGCTCAGGAGTGGCTAGACCGGTTGGGAGGGAGGGGCCATCAGGTCTGTAAGCCCTGCGTGATAGACCTTTCGGCTGGAGAAACAGGATTCCAAGGAGCAGGGACTTGACCATGGCGGTGTCAGGGGCCTGGGTGGGAACAGAGACTCACTAGATTCCGGATGTGTAGACAAGTTGCATGGACTGGTAGATCTTGAGGAAGGGCTGGAAGCCTGGAAGGGCAAGAAGGCACATGAGGAGTGTTGAGTGGAGGAGATGGTGGCAGCTGGTCCTCTCCATGGAGTACATCCCAGCAGACTCACCTGTGCCAGGTTCAAAGGCTGGCAGCATGGGCACCAGCACGTAGTGCAGGAAGAGAGGACTGCTGTTCATTCTGATGGAGCCGGAGAGTAGACCACTGAAGTAGCTGACGTACCTGGAGGGGGAGAAGCATAAGCCCCTTCCTCTAGAGGTCCCCTTGGATCATTCCATCTATGTACACCCCACCCCACCCCTAGAAAGTTTGCTCTTCTCAGCATTTCCCTCTCATCTTCCAGCTCACCAGAAAGTCCTTCCTTACAGCTAACCTCAATCCTGCCACCTCAAGGTTTTGTACTTGTTTCTCCTTTGCTGGAATGCTCTTCCCCTATATACATGCCCCCTGACTGTGCTGCAAGTCTCTATCACAAGACTTGGTTTTATTCATAGCTGTTATCACGATCCAAAATGATCTTGTCTGTTTATTCACAGGCATGTTGCTTCTACTCCACCAAAATGTAAGCTCCCAGAGGGCAGGGACCTTGTTTGTTCTGAATTCTTGACACTTGGCACAGTGTCTGGCACTTAGGAGGTGATCTTTTAAGGTGTGCTGCATGAATGAATTTTGGCCTTGGAAGCCAAAGAGGGAGAGAGCTACTCCTCTGGCCCGTCCCCACCCAGGAGCTCACCGGCGCTGGGAAGGCTGCAGTTCTGAGGCCACCTTGTCCTCGCAGAACTTCCGCATGGTAAGAGTAGCCAGCGCCTGGTCTGCCCTGAGGAAAGCAGGGGATTAGGGTGAATGTCTAGCCAGGCCTCCTATCCCTAAGTCCCAGGGGAGAGAGGAGGGGTGCGATGCTCCCAAGTCTAGAGGAAGCCCAGAGTGGAGGTAAGAACTAGAAGCCCCCACATACAGTCACTTTATTAGTTGTTGGATCTCAGATAATTGTTCCCTGAACTTTAGATTCCTCATCTGTAAAATGGGGCAATAAGACCATGTCATGGGTTGAATTGTGTCCCCGCCAAAAGATATATACCTCAGAATGTGACCTTATTTGGGAATAGGGTCGTTGCAGATGTGATTAGTTAAGATGTCATACTGGAGTAGAGTGAGCCCTTAATCCAGTGATTGGTGTCCTTAGAAGAAGAGAAGAGACAGACACACACACAGGAAGAAGGTCATGTGACGATGGAGGCAGAGATTGGAGTGATATGTTTGCAAGCCAAGGACACCAAGGATTGCTGGCCACCACCGGAAACTAGAAAGAGGCGAGGAAGGTTTCTACCCAGTCTCAGAGGGAGCGTGGCCGTGCTCACACCTTGATGTTAGAACCGAGACAATACATTTCTGTTGTTTTAAGTTGTCTGTGGTCGTCTTTTATTGCAACTCTAAGAAACTAATACAGATCATGTACTGGGAACTGTGGTGAAAGTGCAGGTGAGAGAAAGGAGGTGGAAAGGAGTAAACTGCCCTATGAACACAGAGGAGACGGGCTCATCAGTGGTCACTGGAGGAAGGGCCATTGGGGAAGGGGCTAACCAGGGGTCAGGGAGCCTCACCCTGCAGAGATCTTGCTGTAGTGCATGTAGGCAGAGACGATGACGCCAAACTTGCCTTTGCTCCCCTGAGGATATACAGACAGGGCTGGAGGGCTTGCCAGGGCCCCACCCGAGGGCACTCCTGCCCCTGAGCTTGTGGTCCCAGCCCACCTTGCAGTACAGGACCACCACGTGTTGCGGGTCTGCACTGAGCCATGTCTCCATGGCTTTGCAGATGGAGCACAGCTTGTCCAGGGGGGGTGCATGCAGCTCAGGCCACCCGAAGTCCTGGACCTGGTGGGGGAGAGGGGGTGAGCTGCAGATGGACCCATGGATGAAGAGAGATGGGTGGGGGTGGAAAAAGGACAGGGTGTCCAGGTCTGGGGTGTAATGGTTGTCCATGACAGTACAACACGACCGCATATGAACAGTGGGTTGATACCAAAGTTGCACCATGCTTTGGGGTGTCTCAAGAACAGATCACATGTGAAAGAGCTTAAGAAGGAAATAGATTCCAACTGCTACAGTTAATAATGAAGAGGCTGTGGGGCTCTGGGTGGGGGTGGTCCAGCGGAATGACTTTTATCCCCTCCTACCTTGGGGTTTAGGCGGGTCAGGTCATGTCTTTTCTCTGACAGGTTGAAGAGCTGCAAATAAAGGGGAAACTTCATCGAGACATGGTGATGGGTGTTGGTGGTGTCCCCCGCTGTGACCCAAAGTAAACGTATTTCCAACCTGAGGAAGTCTGAGGTCCAGCCTCCCGTGGCTGTCCAGACCAGTGTGTTCCCGGTCGGGTGGGGACTGAGCCCAAGGCCCCGCCCACCCAGGCTCCACCCCCCGACTCAACTTTCTGTCAGTGGACAGCCGGGGCCAGCTGGACCTCTCAGCCCTCTCATTGGTTGACTCAGATAGACCCCGCCTCTCACCAGGTACTTGTCGCGGTGCTTGGATTGCAGCACGTGAGCCAGCTCACGCAGGTGGCCGCGGTGTCGCTGCTCGTCTGGACGCGCAGGGAAGGCGGCGGCCAGGATCCGCTCGGTCACATAGGTGAGGTCCAGGTCCCAGCGCCGCTCCATGAGTGGATCCAGGCTGAAGCTCCTGGCGGGGCGAGGGGCGCGAAGCCTGCCTGAGGATCCAAGGGCGGCTCTGGGAGACGGTGTGTGCGTGTTGGGGTCAGGGCGGCTCCGGGAGGCGGAGTGTGTGTGTGTGCTGGGTTTTGTTCGGGGTGTCTGCGTCCCGGGCGAGAGTGGCTGGGGTCGCTTGAGGGGCTGTGCTGAGGTGCTCTGCTGCGGGTCACGCTCTGGGCTGAGGTGCAGGGCCAGCAGAAGGGGCTGCTATGGGGTCACGGCCCGGCCCTCACTTACCTGGGCAGAGTGCTGCGCTGCTTTGAGTGGTTCAGAGACTTGGTGGATCCCTGGCAGATGAGAAACCGTGTGCGGATGTCTCTCGGTATGTCCCTCCCTCCCTCCACTCGTCCCTCCCCCCTAGAATGGAGCACAGCTCCCCACGCCAGAGTTCCATCAACTTTTGTCAGCAGAAGAAACCTAGGTCCTTAAGCCCAGAGCTACTTGCTTCCACCTCCTGCTCCCAGCATCACCTTACCAGGTGCTCTATGCGCCTCACGGGGGCTGTGTTTCTCCGCTAGAGGGAGATGGGAGAGGGAGAGGGAAATGGGAAAGGGACCGTCAGGGCTGGGCAAGGACCATTCTGGGCCCGGACAGTGGGGAGGGCATGCCAGTGTCCCTATGGAGGCTGTATCAGGTGAGGGGGGTGGGGTCCTAGCTCCCAGCAGGACTGCGAGGACAAGAAGGGCAGAATGCGCAGACATTCCCATATTCCCTCAGGATGGCCAATCCCCACAGCAGTCCATTCAGGGGAGCTTTCTGGGGGCTCTCTCTGTCCAGACCTCTGGACACTGCAGCCAAATCCCTTGCCTCCCCCACCCATCCCAGAGCAGGCTCACCAGCTCCGCAGGAGGCACGGCCTGACAGGATGAAGTCACCTGGAAGGAGACCCAAGTGAGGGGCTGAGCTCCTGGAGAAATGGGCTCTCCTAGGTTTGAGGATGGGGCCACCTCTCAGCTTCAGCAAGGAGGTGGAGGGGTCGTCAGCAGATGGGAGCAGGCTCCAGCTGAGGTACCTCTATTTAAAGGAGCCTTTCCTCCGGCCTCTTGGTCCCCCACCCCCAGGTCCCCAGTTGTTGCTCTTGGCTCCCAGCCCCCTGCCCACACAGACCCCCATTCATCCAGCTGCAGGGCAGGAGTTATATATAGAGCCACGCAGGCAGGCCAGGGTTGGACACTGGCCTCTTTCACCGGGAGACCCGCCCCTGGGCACACAGCTCCCCCTAAGTCAGCTCCAAGGTCCTGGGACCCCCCGTACTGCAGGAGGACCAGGGCACCTCCTCAGAGATGGGGCTGTTTCAGGTCCGCAGTGGACAGGGGCTACTATCTTCAGCTGTACCTTCCATCTAGCCTGTTCAGGGCCTAGACCCACCCAGGCATCTTGAGGACCCTTCCCCAGAGGGAAGGCACAGCCCATCCGGCTGCCCAATCTCTGAAATCCTGCTCCCCCGCCCTTCCTCCTCCCCATTCCCCCCCCATCCTCTCGCCAGCTGCAGCCTGGGCACAGCACCAAGACAAACGCTGTCTAGCTGTCCACTGCCTGGGCCAGCCCCCAGGGGGTGGGGTAGGGTGGTTCTTAAAGGGCCCAGTACAGCACCCTCTCCCAGCCCAGCAGGGGTTCCCCCATAGTGAGAGGGTGGAGAGTTGATGCCAGTGTGACTAGGGAAGCCGGATTCTGAGGAGGAAGGGACCCCAGCCCCCTGCCTCCACCAAGTACCCACCTTCGCTTCACATTTTCTGTGTGTGGCCACCTTGCAAACTACAGGGAGGTAGAGGGGAAGAGAGGGGTTAGCAGGGGTCTTTGGGGACAGTGGAAGGGATGGCTCTCCCCAGGCCCTGGAACTAGACCCTGGGACTCTCAGGAATCCAGCTGCATTGGGCTGGCTGGAGTGGTCAGGGGGAGAGAATGGCAGTGGGGTACCCAGGCCAGCGAGGGAGCCAGGGACAATGTTTTAGGGCTGGTGGGGTGGGGTGAGGACAAGGAGGAGAGGGAAACCCCAGTCACCAGTCAGGGTGGAGGTAGTGAGAGTAGTAGGTCTTCTGGGCTGCTGGGGGGAGCCTCTGTCCCGGGGAGCAAGGGCTATTGGGAGAGAAGGCAGTGGCCTCTTGGCTCATGGGGCCCCGTCCGGAAGCACGCACAGCATGACTGTCGTTCGTGAGTCTGCCCACTGAGCCACAGACGGGGCACCTCACCTCTGCATGAGACGCCCGTCCCATCGATGGTCACCTTACACACTGCACACACGGGTGGTTTCTTCCGGAAAACCTTCTCCCGGAAGCTGTGTGGCTCAGCTTTCCTAGGCTAGGGGTGGAGGGACAGATAGGCAGACGCATCAGTGACTGAGCGTGGGCCTCAGCACTGTGCTGGTTTCTTCCTTCCTCCATCTCCATACAGCCCCCAAACTTGTAAGACGCACTTGGCCACAGCTGTTTCCGGGCAGTTGTGGGGCCCATCCGTCCTCTACGGTGCATGGAATCGGGCCACTTGCGTCACCCTAGCCGGGTCAGCTCCTCCCCAGGGGATCGCTTAGGCCCCTCACGTGGCCCTGGTGTGTGATACCCTTGTGGTCACTACCACCCCAAACACAGAACTCTTCTCCTGGGAGGGGGGTGCTCTCTGAGTGCCCCGTGTCGCCTCCCATCTTGCTCTCCCCTGAGGGAGGCCCCTGGGGAGGGTGAGCTGGAGAGGGGCGCAGCAGGAAGGTAGACGGCAGTCGGCAGTCACGCTGTACCAGTCCAGACTGACCCAGCAGAGTGGCCTCTGCTGTCCCACGCTCAGGCAGCTGACATGCCCTCCTCCCCGACCGTCAGAACAACATGTTTACTCATTGTGCATTGAGGCGGCAGGCGCGGTTGTGTAAGGAGGGGGTGGTAATGCTGGAGGAGAGGCAGACAGAGGCACAACAGTGGGGGAAATATTTAGCTGCCTTGCTGCCTCTGGATGTGGTGAACACCCCATCACTTGAGGAGGTTCAGGTGGGATTCCAGCATTGGATAAAGGTGGGGGTGGACCAGAACCTCTGTTGGGTCCCTCCCTGCCTAGAGGTGCAGTGAGGCAGGAGGCCGGAATGCCCCCTTATGGCCCAGGCCTACCTCAATCGCACCCCTCCACTGTGGGTTCACACCTCCCATCCTCTGGGGACCATTTGCTTCCTTGGCCCACCCCTGCCCCAAGTATTGTCTAATGTCATCCTGAGCTGTTTCTGGAATAAGGCTGAGAAAATGTGGGAGTGATGGAGCCTCTAGGACCCCCCAGCCTCTGTGGGGGGTGCGGGGGAGAGGGACAGGCGGGAAGATCCAGGCATCACCTCTGGTCTCTTGGTTGTTCCTGAATCACCTGGATGAAACCCAACCTGAACTCTTCTGGGCTGGGCTGGCCTTGCCAGACCCACTAGGAAAGTTGCGTGCATTCTGGCCTTGACAGCATACACAGAGGATGTCAGTGGAAACCAAAGCCCCGGGATAGAAAGCACTCTTGAGACCTAGCTTTCTCGCTCCCTTCCTTTCCTCATCTCTACTCTATTTTCCCCCAACGTCTCTGCCCCCGGAAGGGGCTTGATCTCTTAGCCCCTTTTCAGGGCTCTAGGATAGCACCTACAATGAAGTATATCTTGCCATAGGTGTGGGGGTGCCAGGACTCACAGGCTGAAGCAGGGGAGGTGAGAGAGGAACTAAAAGGGACACCAGATTCTGCTGTTCATCCCGCAGACCTGGCCACCCTAAAGGGGCAGAGTAATGAGGGGGTACATGCCAAAGGGAGAAGGCTGAGGGAGCTGAAATTGGGAAAAGGGTCCAGCCTGAACCCTGCCCACCGCCCACTGCTCACACCCCCACCCCGCCCCTCTGCCCACCCAGTAGGTACTCCTACCCTGCTGGCGGCCCGGCTGCTGTCCCTCCTCCCCAGGGCTCTGAGCAGCCTCTCCACGGGGCTGCTGGACTTCATGGTGCCTAGCTGGCTGGGGTGTCGGCCGAGGGGCCCGAACAATGCTGGGGCCTGGCCCAGGGCTTCCTGGAAGCAGCCTGGCGGAGGCAGCCGCTTCCCCTGGGTGGAGGGTAGGCTGTCTGGCTGGTGTGAGGAGAAGCCCGGCCCTGGAAGTGGAGGGGAGTGCAGGCGGGAAGGGGGCAGGCCGCTACTCCAGGAAGTGGGGGGTGGGGGAGGATGTGGGGGAGGCCAGGAGATCAGATTCCCAGGATCTACCCTGCTGGGAGTGTCAGTTTTGGATCTTTTGCCTCCCACTTACACTCTGGAGCTGCCCCCTGCCCAGGGATCCACCCTATCCAGGGATCTTTGGGGATTCTGAGATATCCAACCCCTGATGGGGCGGGGCCTGGGCGGGGTGGGAATTTGGGTCTCAGGGCCGGGCCCAAGGGCCTGCAGGGAACACCGTGTTCAGCGGGCCAGCCACCCAGCCAGAACTCAAGCTCTCTGGGGACTTCCGGTGGGGAGGGAGGGAAGCTGGGAATCACTGGCCCAGCCCAGTCCAGCCAGCTGGGCTCTGGAGTACATCCTGAGGGTCAGGGGAACTGGGGCTGAGGGCCACCTTCCTGGCTCGTTCTCTCTGCTTGTGAAGTAGGAAAGGAAGACATACACTGCCCCTTTCCCCCATACAGACTGGAAGGCCACATCCCAGTCCGAAGGCTGCTGTGCCCACAGGAGTGAGCCATTCTACTGCTCTAGCCCCAGGCGTTCCAGGCCCTTCTCCTGAGAGCCCCCCAGCTGCTCTGCTCTGGACAGGCCTCCACTCACCCGTTCCCTGGCTATTTTGGGTGACCATCTCATCCTTAGCTCCTCTTTCAAGCCCAGACACCTAGGCCCTCCACCCCCAGTACTAGGGCTGGGTCATATCCCCCGCCCCCTAAAGCCTGCATACTACCTTCATGGCTCTCCTTGCTCAGCGGCTGTCCCAGGGCTTGAGGACTGGACAGGAGGCCTCCTCAGAACATACACTCCACCCCTCTCCACAGGACTCCTGCCTCCCTCCTGGGAACACGGCCAATTTCCTGTCCCAGGAGTCAAGGGAAGGATGTGGATTGGGACCTTGGAAAAGGGACTGGGGTGGGGGGTAATCTTCCAAAAATTATAAGGGGTTCATAGATGGCCTGGGGTCCTTAGCCCCCAAGCCTTGGATAGCAGCCCCTTCCACTGGCCACAGCTGTCACTCGAGAGAATATGCAAATGTAGCCCCCCCACATTGGCATGGTATTTACTGAATGTCCCAAAGTTCAGGCAGCTCCCCAGCTCTACCTTCTGCTACCAGGTCCTTCGACATCCCCTTCTCCTTCCTTTATGTCTACCTGGGCTGATCTCTCCTGCCTTTTCTGGGATGAGTCCCCTTTTGAGAAGCCATTCAGGACACTTCCCTGGACGTCCCTGTGCTGGGCCTAGCCTGACGCACTCTCAAAGCTCTAGTTCTCCTTTTAGGTCAGGAAGTGTGTCCCCAGGGTACCCTGGCTGGAGGGAGGCATCTGTGTGGCAAGGCTTGGGCCCCTAGCTGGTAACCAGAGAGGGGTACTGGCTCTGCAACCCACTCCCACCCCACCAGCCCTGGCTGGGTCCCAGGACATTCCAGGCTCTTGGCCAGTGTGGGCAACTGGGTCTGGCCTGGTCAGTCCCCAGCCCAGCTGTAGTGGGGTGCCTTTTCTCTGTTCCTATTGCCCACACCCTGACCAGGGCCCCTTTAGAAGTTTGCCTTCTATTCTTCTGCCCCTCACTTGGCAGTTGCCCTCACCTGGAACAGATTCCCCAAATATCACAGGATACTTGCTCTTCATCTCGGGGAGGGGGGGGGGGGCTCACTAAGCCCTGTGTTGGATGGCCCAGGAAGCATGGCTTCGCAGGCCTCCCAACCTGGTGGAGCACCTCTGAGGAAGATGGAGATGGGGGAGAGCTGAGAGGAAAAGCAGCTCACTGGGGGAGGGCTGAGACCCCCTAGGACCCTTGCCGGGAACATTCCAGAGCCTGTCTACCTCTACCCCTGACTGGCCCCCTCTCAGAAGCCTTGGGTTTGTTTGTAGAAACCCCTCCACCCACACTCCCCCTTCCTGGAAATAACTGTGGTTGGATGAGAGGCTGGGAGCCCGGTTGGTCGTGGAGGAGGAGGGGGGAAGCCGGGAAGGCGGGGTGTATGGGTGTGCCCAGAGGGATGGAGCATTGAGGGTAACGGCGGAGCCCGAAAGCAGGGGCTGGAAAGTCACCCCCGTCGGTGCCCATTCTCAGCCTCTACTTGCTCAGAGGTGAAGGCAAAAATGTAAACCCTCACGTGCGCTCTCCCAGGCCAAGGCCCGAACGCGACTGCCAGTTCCCGCCCAGGCTCCCGACCAGCGTGTGGGGGCAACGCGCGCCACAGCGCGGGAGGCGCGGCGCCTCGTGCCGGCGGGAGGGAGCGGCGCCCAGAGCGCGCCCGGGACGCGAGAAGGCGTGACCGCCCGCTGGGGTGTGACCGCGCCCCGTTCCCCCTTCACCCCCACCCCCTGCCCCCGTCCCCTTCCCGGGTTCCAGATGCCCCGGCTCGGCCGATCCTTGACCCCTAGCCCCGACCCAGGCGCGCCAGCCCCGCTCGGGGCGCACACTGTACCCCAGGCGGCCCCGCGCCCCCTGGCGATCGCCCCCGGCACCGCCCGCCGGGCCGTGACGCAGAGACCGCCGCCCTCCCGCCCCGCGCGGCGCGGCCACTCACCTGCGGGGGGCGCCCCGCGGGGCGGGGGCGCGCCGGGGCGGGGCAGCAGCAGGGGGAGCCCCCGGGCCAGCCCATCGCGCTCGGGCCCGCGCTGAGGGGGACGCGGAGGAGGCGGGAGCGGGCGCGCGGCGCTGATCGGGCTCCCTCCCGCCCCCGGCGCTCCCCGCGCCCGCCCGCTCCTCCCTCCCGCGCGCTCCCCTCCTCCTTCCCCCGCTCCAATCCCCGCGTTCCACCCGCTCCCCGCCCCCTGTCCTCCTCCTTTCTCCCTGTTCTCTCCCCACCTTCTCCTGCGAACCCACGCTCACAAAGAGCCTCGAGGAAGGAGGAACGCGGAGACTGACAGACGCTCGGAGACGGGACGGAGAGACTGAGATGGCGGGAGCGATTTTGAGAGGGGCAGACGCGGAGGACACGGGACGGGAAAATCTCAGGGAAGGGGAGACTGACCCGGCAAAAATCACGGGAGCTAGACAGTCGCAGAGGAAAAGGTGGCCGTAGACCCAGAAGGCTCTAGAAGAAAACAGAACTACCGCGGCCTCTCTCAGCCCCGCTGCTCCACGGGAGGGTATTTGAGCTTGCTCCTGACCGCGAAGTCAGGACCCCTCGGAGGCCTGGCCCGGTGAGGCGACGCCGGGTTCAGATGAAGATGCCTGGTGACCCCCGTGTTCCAAGTCGCTGGACCCTTCCTCGCTCCTCTGCCTTGCAGGAGGCTTCTCGGTGCCACCTGTTCTCCCACAAAGGACTAAGAGCTGAGGACCTCCATCACGCTCCATCCCCCCCCCCCCTGCAGCTCCACCGTCCATCACCCTGTGGCTGTCATTCCCACTTCGGGAGACCTATTAAGAAAGTCTTCCTCACGTTTAACTTAAGTTGAGGTTTTCCAATGGAGATAGAAGTTCATTCTGTGGTCTAACCCCATTCTGTTTTGCAGTGTCTGGATGTGGTACTGCATGGGAACTTCTGGAATTGAGCTAATGGGCCAGGGGTCTGGTTTGAGTGGTGCCACCCTGGAGGGGAGGGTAGAGCGCAGGGGTAAGCACAGGGATGCCTTTCTAAAAGCTGTGGCTCTATTCCCAGTCTGATTGCCTGTCCTTTAGCAGTGAGCACTTCCTGTAGTTTCTCTCTCCCTAACCCTCTCCACTGGATTTTCCATGATGAAATCTGGGGGTGGGGGAGGGGAGGTGTGTTCTGAGGAGCCAGAGCCTGGGGCTCAGCGCCCGATGCCTGCTGTCAGCCGCCGTGTGAGAGGGCGCAAAGGCCCTCTGCCCTTCCTGCCCCGTCTCATCACGCGCGGGCCCTTTCTGCACTCATCTTCCCTCTGGCCAAGGCTGGGAGGTCTGGTTCTGATTATGAGGGGGCGGAGCACCTGATTCTGATCTTGCGGCAGGGAAGAGGCTGTGAAGCAGGCATGGTGGCCGTGTGGGGTCCCCGGAGACTGGCTTTTGGGACGGTGGCTGTTGATGTCAAGTAGACGGACGCAGAGGTTAGAGCAGCAGGAGCATTGGGGTCTGAGGGGAGAGGGGAAGGGAGCTGCAGGAGCTGGGCTGGAGGCTACCAGGGCAGGGCTGAAAATCATTGTGTATTTTGGCAACATCTGATTGTGTACTTGAGATACATAGATATAAAAATTTGCTCATTCCTTTGGAGCCTACAGCTATCTCTTTCAACTTCTTCCCCTTCCCAGAATTCATTAGGGTTTTGGTAGGTCCTGGGATGCATGCCAAGAGGATAAGTTCTGGTCTCTGACGGTACCAAAGAAGAGACTGGGACTTAGAGAAGCTCTTGACTGGGTCCCATAGGTGGGGCAGGACTCCAGCCTCTCACTTATGTTGGTATCACTGCACCTAAGGGGAACCTTTATGGCTCCAAGGAATTGGGAGACAGTAGCTGAATTTCCAGCCCCGACTTGATTCCTACTCTCAAGATTGGGACCAGCGTGAGGGAATTTGCGGGACAGAAGCTGAGAAAGGTTGAGAGTGGAAAATTACACAGATGTCTTGGTGGGGGGCAAGCCAGGCAGAATCTTGATTACCAGCTTAGAGCATCAGGAGCTTCAGAAGGGGCAAGGAGAGGGGGCAGAGAGCCAGGATGTTAATAAGGGTGAAACAATTTCTGGAACACACTCTGACCCTCCCCCCATACAAGTTTCCTTACCTTGATTATGCAGAGGGCAGTCCATCTTGGCACTGAAGGCTGAACCCCTTCTTTCATGGCCTGGGGAGATCCCATGCCTGTGACCGAGTATGCTCAGATCCTTGGGGCAGGGAAACTAGGGTGAGGACATGGAAGGCGTGGGCTGTCCTGGCTGGTAGCACTGGGTCAGGGGATCTTCAGTGGAGGTTTGGGCACTGGGGACCAGGAAGTGGGGGAAGGGGCAGAGCTGACTTCAGGGGCGGGTCTCCTGGGTGAGGACAGAGGGTGCATTGTCCAAGAGGGAGGCTGCTGCAGCTGGGCGGGGAGCATCACAGCTGGCCTCTTTAAACTTTTGGTGAAGAGGGAGGGTGAGGGAATGGTAAGTCCTCCCTTCACTGGTGGTCCTGGGGGCTTCCATGGTTGCTTAGAAGCAAGATTTTATATGAAATAATGCTTCCCAGGAATAGCGTAAGCTTTCCCATTTCCTGATGTTAGCACTTGAGGCGGAGCCCTCAGCACCAACTGGGCCCACAGCCTAGTCTTGTTTAGGAGAAACTGTGACTGGAGCACACACGAGGCCCAACCTAAAACTGACCTTCAGAAGTAGGATCCTAAACTGGCACCCATTTGGTCATTCAAGATTTCTAGCAGTTTGGCAGGGCTGACCAGTACTGGGATCCTTTTCTGCAGAGGGGCCACACTTGCTTACATGACTGGGCGCAGTGTGGGGATGGACACGCTAGCACCCGCCCTCCCCCCTGGAATCTGTAGCTCCCTCTTGGGATGTGTAGCGACGTCCTTACTCCCGATCCTTTCTGCACACGACCAACACGGATCTCTTTCCAGTTAGCTTCCTCACTTTCCATCATCACGTACGCACGTGAGGGGAGTGGCTGGTAGCAAAGGCTTCAATGAGTGAACTGTGTGTGGGTATCCTGAAAGGGGGTGGGGGGCACGTTTCTTACCTAAACCCACCCGAATCATCACACCCACCAAACTGCTTTATCCCTCAACTCTGGAGAACACCCTAGCAGAAACTTTGAGAAGGTGCTGCAGTTGGCCAGGAAAGCCACTTGTCTAACTGTCCCTATCTCCCTTTAGCCCCCTTCCCCAGGACTGCATGGGAGGTGGCTTGAGCTTTCTATCCTCCACCCCCCTGTGACTTTATGGGTTCTCTGCCTGGGTCCTAACCTCTTTCCAGCCTTGCCACAATGAGCAGTCTGTCCCCGTCTGGAAAACTCCCGCTAAGTCTAAGCTATGACTAAGTGAAAAGTAGCCTCAGTTGTAACCCAGACTGCCTTGTTAGACAAAGTCCATTCACCTGGCATGACAGGGATGGCAAAGTGGCACCTCTCCAGACTGCCAAAGGGTGAGGGTCACAGAGCCAGTGCCTGAAGAACATGAGGATTTATCCCTGGAGCTGCCTCTTCCTCTTCCTGAAACACAGGAAGTGGACTGCAGGAGCGCTCACTAGCGCTTAGCACCCTGCAAGAACACTGGAGGGGAGCAGATGCAATTCCAAGTTCTTAAGGTGTCAATGAACAGTTTACTTCCCCTGACAACCCAACCTCTCCTCTGGTGCTTGCCTCAAGTCTTCAATGCCAGGAGAAAACGTCAAGAGATGGAGAGATGGGGGGAGAAGCAGACTATGAATGAAAAGTCCAATAAAAAGCAATGGGAGAGTGAAGTGATGTCAAAGAATTTCAGCATTAAGAATGTGAACTTTAAAGATCAGATTTATTTGGAGAAAACAAAAAAAAAACAAAAAACCCCACAACCCAAAGGATGGGATTTTACATCTCAAGACATCTCCCAGGTATTAAGTCTACAGATTACAAATCATTTTCATAGAAGATATTTTTGTACAAATTTTACATGTATTGAGGAACGGGGCAGAAATCCCTGCTTTTCCTTAACGGGGGCAGGGGGAGGGAGGAAACCAGCTTTTCTGGATACAACTATTTGGAAGTAGACACGAAGAGGGTAAACCCTACCTTTTCATCTACGCAAATGGTTTTAAAAAAACCCTTTCAACCTTGGGTATCTCTAAAAGCCACTTTTCCTAGCTACCAGTCAATCCAAGCCAATTATTTCAAATTAGTTCACTTGTGGTATCTTTTATGTTCACTGGGTAAATGATTCATTGTGTCTACTGCTGCAGCACTCAAACCAACAACCCTGGTGGCCAGACAGGGTCTGGCCCAGGACTGATGGGAGAAGGGATTGCAAACAAGAGGCCGAGATGTCTTATCTCTGCAGATACCAGCAGTGCGTGTAGGGCACCAGTTACTGAGCCGACAGAACAAAGGCGCACATAAAAGCTGCTGTGTCCCAGAGAAACCAGGACCTTGTTAAATATTCTCACCATTATCATTTGTTTTTTCAAGGGAGGCTAAATAAAACAAAAAACCCAGAACAAAACACAACACATTGGTCTAGGCCACATTATAAACCCAAACATTGGTGTGGGATTTCAGTGGAGAGAAGTGTTATTAAAAAAAAAAAAACAAAACAAAAACAACAAATCCCTCCCCCCTCCCCCAGCAAAACCTAATCAAGGTCACAAGACAGGTTGTAAGAGTTTTTGGGGCTTAGAAGGGGTCAAAGCAGCAGCAGGAATGGACGGAGGGAAGGAGGCAGAGTCAACAGACGGAGGGGCCAAGATCTGCCTTGAGAAGAGCAGTGGTTCCTCACTGGGACTCCCAGGGAGCCGGGCTGGAATGACTGGGAGGTCAGGTCTGACTTAAACAGAGGCTACTTTGGGGAAGGTACAGGTTAAAGGAGCATGAGGACGGTAGGGTGACAAGTCTAAAATTTTAAAGCTTCAAGATTTCAACAGGATTTGGATAACTGAACTTTCAGAAAGAACAGTGTTTAAGAGAGGGTGGACACATAAAAGACTTGGGAATTCCCATGACCCCTAAGCACTTCCTGTTCCAGGAAGCAATCATTCATGTGTTTACTGGAGGTCAAACCACTTTCCCCTATTACTGGTGCAAAATAATTCATTACCTCCTCTAAGCTGCTTTCCAAACCACGATTTCCCCACTTACTTGGTCACTAACAAGTCCTATTCTTTAGTGGCCTGTAGACTAACTCCCAGCTACCCCCCTGGGGGGTAAAAATTAAGTAATTCCCCCTAGGCTGGCCCCAGTAACTCAGAATTAAATAAGAGATGGAGCTGGCAGCCTCCTGGAGACTAAAACAACTTCAGAGACTAAACCTATCTTTCCAAGGATGGAAAATTTATTCAGGTAATGTTTGAGAATTCATATATGCCACAATAGTATAGTAAGAATTAAAAGTATAAATCTCGCACTCTTCCGTCTACCTGTCCTACTGCCCAACCAGATTCCAGACATTGCATCACTGTCACTGCCATTTTCTAAACGGAGGCCCTACCACTACTGACACAGGTAACTGCACATCATAAAAATGAACCACAACTTTTCTGTTAAAAGCTGTAGTCTCTCTCTGGCTACAATGGCAATTCTCCAGTTAGTTCAATACTTTAAAGGCTGCAGCAGCATGCAAAAGAATTTCATTCTTTAAAAAAAAAGTTAAGAAAGGTCTCCAGGAGATGGTGAGTTTTATTTTATCTTGTCTGGATAGAGGTTTGATTTGCTCTTGAATGTTCCAGGGTGGAGAGAGACTAGGAGAAAGCACAGGATGTAGAGGTTTATTCAGTGTAATCTCCCTCATTTTCATCTTCACCATCAACGGAGAGAGCAGCATACTTGCTCGCAGAACTGAATTTCTGTAATAGACAAGAGTGATAAGATAGTGAAACCCTGAATTATTACATCAAAACTCAAGAAACATGGGGCCTCCCTGGTGGCACAGGGTGTCAGTCTCAGCACTATGAAGTTATCTGCAGCCACTGCAGCACGAGTTCAATACCCAGCCAGGGAGATTTCCACAGGGCGCAGCAGATCTTTCCTGTCTCGCCCGCTGCTCCCCTCAGCAGTGGATTTCAGCCAATCTGCCTGTTCTGCTCCCCACTCTGTCTCTGGTGAATCCTCCCACCCCCCACACCTCTGGCCTACACCCCAGCTCTTGTATGCATAAATAAATCTTTATAAAAAACACAAAAACCAGTAGTAAAATGCCATGACTTTTCCAACAACCCAATAGCACAGACCACACCCATTTGCTTCCTCATTAGCATCTGTCACTAAAAAGTAGCTGGGGAGGGACACAGAGAAGAACACCTGTGCCGAGTCACGCGGGAAGGAGTAAGACCAATGAAAGATGCAGACAGGCTCTGTCAAACAGCAACCCCTATTTCAAATCACTGTTTGCTGCCCCAAACACAAAAAGTTATCTCAGACACTTACAGAGGATGGATTTTCTTCAGGTTTCTTTGGCTCAGGTGCAGATCGGGAGTCTTGATCCTTTTTGCCATCTTTTCTGCAGAGATAGAAGCATAAAATCACATCTTTAGGAGACAACTTTAAGAGACAACTATCCCAATAACCCAACTTAAAACAAGCAGTTTTGTGGCATTAAGCAGGCACCTCTAGGCAATCGCCCTTGTGATCTGGGCAATTTATTATTTCTAGATTCTCAGAACTGCTATGTCCTATATTGAATGACTTTAGTGCACAAAGACCTGGCAATGCCTAGAGAATGAGTAACTTCTAATCACAAAGATGTTTATCTAGTACCGGAGAAGCTCACACACGAGAAAACACACGTACTTATCTGACTCCTTCCAGTGGTCTTTGTTCCCTCCTTCTCCTGGACCACGGCTGCAGTTCCCACTTTGGCCTTTTGGGACATTCACCCCATCTACTTTATTTTCATCTGCTTAGGTGGAGACACAAAAATAAACTGAAGGCAAGTAAACTAATCACTCCCCCTTCTCCTGCATTTCCCTTAAGCTGAGAAATAAGGGTGTCCATATGTAGAGGAAAACTAAACCTCACCCTTAACTGAGACTTCCTTCTTGAGTTCGTCTTCCCATGCCCTCCTAACACTCCACCCCCTCCCCCAGATCCACTAAAAACTTCCACTGTGGGGTTAGACTATCATGAAAAGCAAACAGGGAGTAAGGACTATGGTGTTGTGTGATGACCTTGGCCTTCGATGGTGACATTTATAATCTGCACCAAACGTGTTCATTTCCTTCCGATCCCCCCCCCACACCTCCTTTTCAGAGAACTGTTCTACCAGGAAAGGGCAGGGCTCCATGCTTTCTCCAAAGAGGTCACTCCTGCCCTCTACCGGCAGTAAAAGGTAGATAATCAAAGAATCTATCAAAAAGTTGATGCAAATTAGAACTCTACATGATTTTTAATTTAGGCCTCCATCTAAATGAAAACAACCAACCAACCAAACCAAAACCAAACAACAAAAGAACCAAACGAAACCCAAACCAAAACCTATTCCCCTTTAGGTCTTACCTTTCCTGGCTGGTCCATCCTCAGATGGCTGAGCTGGAACTACTTTCCCCCCGCCACTAGAAGGAAAACATAATCACATTCATCAGCTGTTTCAGGGCAAGGACATGTAAGAAACATATTTTCCAAGTGCAATATACAGTTTACAGAAAACCAGAATTATTGTAGAACACTCAAACATGGGTAAACCGCAAAGACAGCAGTCATTTACCTTCACTCATCAAGTGCCATGTCATTCAGATTCACCACAGCCACACAGGTTATTATTCTCTATTTTACAAATGAGGGAGGGATCCTAAGTGAAATGATCCCCACGGCCATGCGGTATGGCAGCAGTGGGTTCTGATTTATAGCTTGCAGATTTCTGCGATGAAAATACTCCCATCACAGCACATTCAAGTCATCAAAGTTATGTCTGTCAGCCATCTATCCAGATTCCAGAAAATCGAACATTTGGCTTGTATGCGCCAGCTATACCAATCCCCCAGTGATTGTGAACTAAGAGATGACAACCTGTAAGATGCCACGTAACCTGCAGGGAACTTTCCACAATCACACCACAACAGTTAAGAGATTACAGAGCTAGCCAACTGCTGTTTCCAAGCTGACTCACCTTGTAGGGGACTGCTGCTCTGTGTCTGAGCTCTGAGATCGAGCAGGAGGGTTAGAACTTCGCTTCACCCAAGCATTCTCCTTTGGCGGAGGGGCTGGCATTACCTTTAGAGGCTGTTCAGGTTTGGGAGGCTTAGAAGTTGGAGAATGACAGTCTTCCTCCTTATTGAATGTTTCATTTTCTAGAGATTTCTCACTCTCTCTTCTTCGTGCATCTGTAAAGCCCAAATTATATTAAAAAAGGCTTATTGTGCAAGCATCAGTTAGGCTTCAACAAAGAAGAAAATGGTCCACATTCAATTTACTGCTTTTTATCATATCCTTAAATCCAGAAGCTACATTGGCTCCCCAAAGATGAAATTGTCCCTCAATCAGTGGTTTCTGAAAGCCATTCTGAAAAAATATTTTACTGATTCAAGAGAATAGGAATCTCAAAGGATAGTCATTTGCCCTTTTCCGAAGGAGTATTCTCTATTTTGGGGTTATAGCTTTTTCTTACAGCTGCTTCTTTTCAAATTAGACCAGGCAAAAATCATTCCCCACTCATTGGTTAGTTCTAAAAAATCTGTCCTCTGTATTTTCTCTCTTTAGCTCTTCTATTAACCCCTCTACCACCATCTCTTAAACCCCCCACGATCTACTTCCTTATTTATCTCAACCTCAGTCATCAATGTCAGCTAATTTAGGTAGCTTCCATACCCTTGCTACTGTAAGTAATGCCGCAGTAAACACTGTGACAGATAATCAAGCCTATAATCTTATAATATTTGAGGTAACTTCATACAATTTGAGATGACTTCATGTTCTTTACAGATACCGAAAAGTGGGACTGCTGGATCAGTATCTCCATATTTACTTTTGTACGCAAAGTCTCAATGGCTCTCCAAAATGGCTGCACCAATTACACTCCCCACTAACAACGCGTTGAGGCTCCTCTTTGTATTATTTCAGGATTGTAGTTTTTCTGCATTCTCAGTGTTGCAATGCCCTCATTTGGAGGCATCACAGGTCAACGTCAACTGAGCAACTCAAAACATACCCACATACTAAGTAACAGGATACAATTACATTTATGAAAAACACACGCTTTTTTTTTTTTTTTTGAAGAAAAAGTTAACAACAAATGTCTCCTTAAAATGAGAGCTTGTGGGCCTCCCCAGTGGCGCAGCGGTTGAGCGCTGCGCTGTGGAGCTGTTGGCAGCGGCGACGCGAGTTCGACGCCCGGCTGGGGAGAATCCCACATGGTGCAGCAGACCTCTCCTGCCGCGCCCACTGCTCCCCTCAGCAGTGTACTTCTGATCTGCCTGTTCTGCTCCCCACTCTGTCTCTGGTGAACCCTCTCGCTGCCCCAAACTCTGGCTTCTACCCCAGCTTGTATGTATAAATAAAAAATAAAATCTTTAAAAAAAAAAAAAAAATGAGAGCTTGTTTTGTCAGATTCCTTCTACATTTTAAATGGACTCTCTTCAGAAATTGCTAAACAAATTAAGCAAACTTGGCCCCTACTTGCCATTCGAAGAAGCAAATCACTTCAAGCCTTGAGATATGTTTTGAAATGCCCAAGCACAAATGAAGATATGGGAGGAGAAAGCTTAAGAAACATTGGTTGACAATTAGGGAAGGAATGAAGGGATTATAACTGAATGTTTCCAACAACATTAAACTTGCATGTGACCAATTAGTAAATTAAAGGAAGAAAAGAAAGAATACTAAACTACCAATGCCCGAGACACTGCTCTCGTCACGTAGGAAGGACACCATGGAAAAAAGCTGCTATGGCAATAGCTCGTGGAGAGCCTGCAAGACCATCACTACTCTCAACACAAACAAAAATGACAAGTGTAGTAGTCACGTACACTCTTCAGCGGGAGATTATTAACCAGAAAGACATTTAAGTATCTTCTGGTGCCCATTTCCCCAGACTTTTCAGAGCAGGAGATGAGAAAGATCAAGCCATGCTAACCCAAATGAACAGTCCGCGACTGAATTCCTTCACCCTCAAGCCTCTAATAACTTATTATGGTAAGTTATGGAAAAGAGCAACAATATGATACCCACCCTGGTCTGACTTACTTCTGCCAGATGTGGCTGAAGTCCCAGTCTGTGATGACTCACTTCCTGTCCTTGACCGTTCCCGTTCCTGAGTTTCTTCACTTCTCCAGCTTGGGTGTCTACGCATAAGAGATGTAATGAAATTCATCATGAAAATACACAAACCAGCTCTCACTAAAGGTCTCCTTGAACCCATGCTGACCCTATAAAGTCCAGCCCATATATTTCATCACGCTCGTTTAATCGATGGGTGGGTGTATACAAGATGTCTTTTGCCCATCTTTTTCCCTCAAACCATTTAAAAGTTGCAGACATCAAGACACCCTGGCTATAAATAATTCAACAAGCATCAGTGATGGTTAAGACTATTTTACATAATCTACAACAGTGCCTTCCCTTACCGGTAACACAACTCTGCAAGTCATCCAAAACTTATTTTTCAGGACATTATATAAGAGACACCCCCTTCCCCAGGCACAGCCCTCCTCCCCACCCTGTTACAGAGATTAACCCATTTATCATAGGGTGGCAATGATTCAAACAGTGGAGCTTTTCCAATTCCTTCAGTCTTTTGATGGTGGGCTTTACTGTGATGGCAGAAGTGGCGCTGTCAGTCCAGGCACCATCAACTGCTGTTTTTAGGCAGGAAGTGTCATATTCCTCTGGTCCGTCTCTTTATCTTGGTTTTGCCACAGAAAGAGCAAGACTACGTAGTATGTTGGCAGATTTCAATTTCCCTATTTTCCCGTGGGAGGCACTATAATGGGTCCTGTATTTACCCAAGATCCCAAACTTCTTGGTGCATTCAGTCATGTTTCTGCAAACTAGGTTAGAGTCCAGAGAACAGCAAAGTTTTTCTTAATAGTGCCAGATAAACAGGCACAGACCATCAGTTGTTGACTCCTGTATTAAGTACTACTAATTTATATTTGTTACACATGTAGCTCAGTAAATCTTTTCTAAATTGTGAGGAACACTTCACCGGGTGAAAACCATTCCACACACTGTAGTGCATGTAACAGTTCCGGCACATTAAATGTAAAGCGACAACCAGTAACATCCACATAAATTTCCCTGGAGATATAATGCCCCCATCAAGAACCACTGGGTTCACAGATGAGAAAGCCATAAATGAAGAAACTTTACCTCTCCCGAGGCCGTCGTTCTAGTTTTGGCTCATCCAGCTGACGCTGCAATTTCTCTTGTTCCTTTTGTAGCCGCTCTTCTACTTCTCGTTCTCTAGCAGCTGTGTCAACAGGCTTTGCCCCTCCAAAGATAGAGGCTGCTCGACTGGACTGGGAGGTGCTAGCAGAGGAATCATCTTCCTTAGGAGTACTCCGAGGCTTTAGATTCAGTTTGGGTCTTTGGGGGGGACCTAAGTGAAATAAAACTCTAAGTAACAGCTTTTAAAAATCATCAGAAGCTGATGTCTGAAAGCTAGATTTCCAGGCACAATTCGCTAGGGACTCAGGTTAGAGGCCTCATCAATCTATTAAGAGAGATCACAGGAAAATGGGGGGCTTGAATAATCAAGTCCAATTAATCTTTCTGCTCTCACATCCATGATGTGGTAGTAACAGGCTAGGGGAGAGTTAAATGGGTGAAATAAAATTTACATGTAAATGATAAAGTAATCATTTACCATGATTACTATCCCAGGAAGAAATTTTTGACTGTGATAAAATTTGGTCTTAAAGAGGGATATTCTCGTAGATTAAGCACAGTTTGCAACATTATGATAGGAAATGAGTCCAGTTCTTATACTCTTACCTCTGTACATAAATATAAATTTGACAGTAATTCTTAGGGCAAAGCACGCAACACTACACATCTGAATATAAACTCTAGGATTAGAGTCTGATTTCTTTGTAGATCCAAGTTGTCAGACTTGTTCTCAAAATCAGGGTTAATCCCAGATACCTCACTCATACAGAAGATATAGAGGACATAAAGATAACTTCTCATACCACCATGCTGTGATTTGATATTTACCTTTCCCAAATATAATTTTTTTTTTAACTTTTACTATGTATCTACAAAGAAGATATTGTTCAGTAAGATTTGTATTCTCTACAGAGGTTTTAAGCTGGCAGGTTTATGAAACCCCCAAGACAGATTTTTAAGCTGTGCAACTTTGTGCAGTTAATTCTTCACTTTCATAAGGTGAAAGTATAAACTCAGTATGGATTTCCCCTGCTAATGGAAAGTATAATGTTTCTATTTGGTGTGTTTACGCAGGCTTATCATTTTTCCTACATCAATCAATGGTTATTGGCATTCCCAAACCTAAAAAATAAGCTACCAAAGCCTACCAAACAAGAACATTCTACTTTCAGATAGTGGGGGAAATCTGTAAGTCATCTACCTAATATTCTGTGAACCAGAAAATGAAGCCTGTATTTTTGAAGCAAATCTATTGTTTCTCCCACTTTACTATAGGATAAGCCCCTTCCTTTGCCTTTGTTAATTTCCACTTTATTCACCTACTCAACAAAAAATCTAAGTGTCTATATTTCACATACTGTGCCAAATGGTTAGGCAGTTTTTAGTTTGCGCTTGCAAAGAATCCAATTTAGTGGGACGATCAGAGTAGAAAGAATGTATAATTCTAAGTTCTACAAAACAGATTAAACTGTATCCAAACTTGTAAGTATTGAACTGTGTGTGGGAAAGCAGATGAAGGCTTCAAAATGGTTAACACCCGAGAGACTTGAAACCAAAGCAAACACCTAACAGGACAGATGTGGAAGGAATAGGAGAGAACACTGAAGAGATCAACTGTAAAGCAGAACAGTGAAGGCCCTTGTCTATCAGAGGTACAAAGAAGCATCTTCCAGACCATGGAGAGACAAGGAAGGTTTTTAAAGGGAGCAGAATATTCTAATTAGATTTTGCTCCAGAAAGACAATTTGGGTCAGTGTGAATAGAGTGAAAATCTGTTAGTAATGTGGATGTAGCTGTGAAGTCTGAACAAAGGTAGTGGTAATGACTCTACAGAGAAGGAGCAGATCTTGGAGAGGGGTGTAAGGTCACCGGAAAGAAAAATATCAGGTGTGCAGCTATTAGGTGGGGCATGGAATAGTGTGAGAGAAGTCACAAGTCAAAGTGGACTTGTGCACATTCTCAAGCCTCCATTTTTCTCACTAGTAAACAGGATTTGATACTCATACCTAGAGCAGCTGGACTTCTCAGAATTAGGTAATACTTGCAAAAGTACTTAGCTCAGTGCTAGTACAGAGTAAATGCTCAATAAATGTTAGCTATGATTTCTAGGTTTCTGGCAAAGAGGAAATCAGTAACAGCAATGCTTTTAAGAATGAAGTTTCTGCAAAAAAAAAAAAAAAAAAAAAAAAACAAAAAAACAACCAACCAAACAAACAAAAAAACCCAACAACAACCTGGAAACATTAGAACTTTTTGTGTTGTGTTTTTATTTGAGGGAGGAAGACAAGACTTTGCCACATTAGAATTTCAATGTGACCGGTAACTTTTGTCATCTCTCACTGTGCTTGACAAGTTGTCCAGGTCTACTGTTTTTACTAGGGATTATAGGAGATGATGTGTGTGTAAAGCACTTGGCACAAATGGCTAACACAATGATGTTAAAACACTGTTTTCTGAAAATAAAAAAACCTCTGGACCAGAGATACCTTACTTTTTAAAATGATTTCACTAAAGAGCACAAATGCCAGCCATTTACTTTTTGAGATAGCAGATCTGTAACAATATTATTATATATGCTATGCCAAGCCTGGGCCAACCTTCATAATAGTGCAGTGACATCTCATCATGATGATCAAAGTTAACTGTAGTATAAAGGCACTGAAATTAGCAACACTTGGTCTTTGATCCCACAGTGCTAAGGGCTTACTATGAGAGACTATTTAATGTGAGACTCGTTTCGGCGAAAGCTACCTATTTTAAGTGTAATTTATTAAATGAGATTTAGCATAAGAATGTCTGGCATATTTCTTTTCCTGCTACACTGAAAAATCTATTATGTTAAGGTGGATTAGAAGTAGGCCTTGCTTTATTTCCATGATGTCATCCTTAACCAACCTTTTTCTATACTTTTTGATTCTTTACAATACGTAATTTCTGTCTGTGTCAACTTAAGGGGTTTGAGATATTAACTGAAAAATTTCCAATCAATTTCCCCAGTGCACGTGTTGCATTAAGTAATAAATAAAACGATTACCTCTATCATCACGCCTATAATCATCCTGAGAATAATCATCTCTGGAGCTCCATGACCGATCATCTCGTCTGTCATATCTGCCTTCAAAGCGGTCCCCACCTCCTCTGTAGTCATCATCCCTACGGTACCCAGTACCAAATGCTCTTCTGCCACTGCCTATTCTGGAATCATAGCCTGTAAACACATGCCAAATTATGATCACCACACTTGAGGCAGAAAAGGCAAGAAAGACCTTAAAAGAAAGCACTTTAACTTGTGCTTTATAAATGACCTCTATCGGGCCTACCTGGTGGCGCAAGGGATTAAGTCTCAGCACTACGAAGCTATCTGCAGCCACTGCAGTCTAAGTTCGATCCCTGGCCAGGGAGCTTCCCACATGGCGTAGCAGACCTCTCCAGTCTTGCCCACTGCTCCCCTCAGCAATCTATTTCAGTGGATTCGCCTGTTGTGCTTCCCACTCCGTCTCTGGTGAATCCTCTCACCCCCCCCACACCTCTGGCCTAAACCCCAGCTCTTGTAGGCATAAATAAATAAATCTTAAAAAAAAAAACAAAAAAAAGACCTCTATCATAATCTCTGCTGCCTCGGTCATAACGATCCCGGCCTCCGTATCGATCCATATCCCGACGTGGCCCATCACGGTACCCATCCCGATACCCATCATATCGGTCTGAATCATAACGATCTCGAATCTCTAGAGAGAAGAAACAGGTAACATCATTCCTTTTTCTCTGACACCACTGACAGAAACATGATAGTCCAGTAGGTCAATTGACTTTGGGAGTTCATATTCACCGCACTGTTTTTATAAATCACAGTCAAAGCGGAAGAATGTGTAGCAAATTAAATTGTCTTAGTATTTGATTTTAAGTAATTTTCTCTGATGATTCAATAAATGTTACTGGGTTACAATTCAGGAGAAAAACTGGAAAGAGGAAAATCTATATATCACATAATGAATACATAAAATCAGAGGTTTAAATATTAAAAAGTATAAACACAAGGAGAAAGTAACAAAATCATCCGAAGCAAATCATATGAAAAAACTGTGACATGACAATGGGTTGTCTATTACTTAAGTAACAGAAACTAAAATTAATATTGGACACGTTTCCACCATCTAAATGGCAAAGATTAAAATAAATGGCATGTTGTATCTAGAAAAGTTATAGAAATGTCAGTTCCTACACTGCTGAGTTTAAAGTCGTACAATCACTCTGAAAGTGGTTCAGAACTATGCAATGAAAGGTTTAAATATCATGTACACTCTAAGCCATCAATTTAATCTCTAGAAAATATCTTCAGCTAACTGACCACACAAAGACACATGTACAAGGATGTTCAGTGCAACGCAGCTTATAATATAAAAACCACTGAATGTATAAGCTATAGAGTAAGTAAATTAGGAAGCATCAATACAGAGCAATCATTAAAAATGAAATGAGAAATTTACTTATAAAATGTGTTCATGCACAGTACTTGAAAAAAATACTATAAACTGCATTTTACACACGTACATGAGTATCAGTGTCATAGAGCTCTAACTGCCAGGAATCTGAATAAAAGGCTATCATAGCTCAGGTGGCAATCTGGATAGTGTAAGACATTTATAAAGGGGGATAGCAGCTATTTAATAGCTCCAACTGACTGGCTCAATCTTCAATTTTTTTGAGCCGGGAACCCAGGTTTTTGTATGAAAAAAATCTTACTTTCCAAACATGAACAAAAAAAAAAAAAAAAAAAAAAAAAAAAAAAAAAAAAAAAAAAAAAAAAAAAAAAAAAAAAAAAAAAAAAAAAAAAAAAAAAAAAAAAAAAAAAAAAGTGAGTTGAACAATTTAGGAATGCAGCTCAAACAGGAATATTATTTCTAGGATTATTTTCTTTCAGACAATGATTTAATTTGGAAATAGCATTCTGCCCATGCAAACATTCATTCCCTGGTAGTTTAAAATTTAGGACTACTGACACTACTAACAAATTATATACAGGAGAGAATCTAAAACAGAATTAAAGCCAGCCATGTGTTTAATTTGAAAAACAGTATTTAATTTCTGGAAAGTCAAAAATTGTATTTCATTTGGTTTAACAGGCCTGCATGCATTAAGAAACACGGACCTATAGTGAAGAAAAGCAGATGTGAGTATACTGCTACTAAGACAACAGTTGGCCAGGAAACACACAAGTGTTTGTTTTAATAATCTGCAAACCCAAAGTGTTTTTTATCAGGCCAATGCTTGGGATAGGAGTCTGACCTCTTGATACAATCTCAGATCTCCAACACACTGGCAGAGCTGACCTTGGGGCCATAAATGCAGCAGCTCTGGGTGACAGCACACTCACTTATGTTATCACTCCTGCTTGCTTTAAAAATTCAAAGTTTCAGGTGAGAAATATTTCAAACACACAGGAATATAAGAAGAAGCAATTATAACAGACTTATGAATTTATTGCCATTTTCAAATGTAACAGTGTGTTACAGATACGTACATTAATAATAGTACGCAAGAGTCTATTACATATACTAAAGCATTTCCCCATCCTATATCCACAATCACGAGGGTGGTATTTTTCACAAACTATGTATTAACTATGTATTAACAAACTATGTATAACATAGGATATTGTTTTCAAATTTTTACACATTTTTGCTTTTCTCCTTGAACAAAATAGCTTTTTTCGTATTATCCCTTATTCATGCATGCTATTATATAAAGCATTCTATTATATGGACAAACTACTGTTTAGTCATTTCTTTACCAAACAAGTAGGTTCTTTCTACTTCAAAAACTATAGTGTTGAGTCTTCATATATTTCAATCAGGGGATAATTTTCTCCATAAAGGTTTTACGAAGCTTTTCTGTTGTGAGGAGGTATGTGTAAATTTATAATTCACCCAACCCTTACCACCTTATGGCATTCTCTATTCCCCTTGTATCTATCTACATATTGTTCCCCCCCCACTATCAAAAATGTTAATGAGGACGGGATTTTGTCTGTTTTGTTCAGATATACCATGAGCTTAGAAGTGTAGTTGGCACATGGTAGACACTTGAATGAATTTTGTTATTTTAAAAAGGTCTCTTAAGACACTCAGCGGTGGGGGAGGTGGGGGGAGGGGAGGATAAGGGCACAAAATGGAAGAGAGGAGAATACAGGGGACCATGGAGATGGATCACGGGTGAATTGGTGGTGGGCTGCCCAAGGGGAATACAAAATGTAAAAGACACAAATAACAATAAAAAAAAATGGAAAAAAAAATAATAAAAAGGTCTCTTAAAAAAAATCACATTTGACTGTTTGCTACTATTAATGCCACCAATTTTTGCATACTGTTCTTAACCCAGCAATCTTACTTTACCTACTTTGCAGATTATATGGGGTTTCTCTATATTCAACTATCACCAAAAGAGAAATGTCTACTCTATTCTCTTTGGCAAGTTAAAAAAAAAAAAAAAAAAAAAAAAGGAACTTACAAGTTATTTTGGACATTATAAATTTCTTTTCTACAACACTGTCCATTGATGTGACCATCTACAACAGTGCATTTCTCCGGTAACCAAACATTCCCTCAGGACACAGAAAAACTAACGCGATAAAAATGAACTTACTGTCTCCAAAGCTATCATCACCTCTTCTAGGTGGGTAGTCATCAAAGCTGTCTGTGGCAGGACGGGCCCTCCAGTCCGTATCTGTTTTGTCAGAATCCCGATTTCTATCTCGGCCAAAAGAACGGTCATCCCTGTCTATAGAGATATAAAACAAAAAATTCTGCTTAGATTTCTCACTTGCATGGAATTGCCTCTTTCCCAATACATTACATTTCTTTCATTTCAGTGTTGTTATCAAGCTCCTATTGGTTTAATGTTTATCCACCTATTCTTCTGTATAAGCCAGAAGCCCCGAAATACATAAATGTAGGATTATAACAGAACAGGAAAAGTTCTATTAGCTTTCTTACCTTTATCCTGTGCTTGGTCAGCAATGTCCACTCGAATTCTCCTGTTACCTAGAGACTGAGAGCATAGGACCATATTAACCAACCTTTTGCCCCATTATGCACAAATCCCATGAGTGACCTTGAACGTCTGGGCATAGAAGCAGCACTGGGGGAAGGAAGATAAAGGAAAAACACTGTAATCTAGCCAACACTTCAGTAGGTTGGCTAAAGAATCCTTTATTACAGACTTGAAAACTGAAGTAACCCCTTAGAATTACCAAATTTAAGTTGGGTTTAAATAAGGGTCTGGTCAAGTATTTTACTATTTTTATGAAGCAAACTTCACAGAAAGGAATTAAACTTTTTCATTATCCATGGTAATTTGTCAACTGTAATAAACTAAAAATATTTCCCAGGAAGTTAAAAGCATATTTGGGTCCAGGGAAATTAGTCAAACCTTTATAGAGCTCCTACTATGCACCAGGAAAGTTGCATAAAGCATGGCTTCTGTGTATAATGCCATGTTCTTTCACTTCATATTACCTCTGGATAAATTAGTTCTCCTGACTTCCCCTTCCTACATCATTATTTATTTTGAATCCAATTAATTTTAGTGACAATTTCCCCTCATTTCATAGCAGAATCTACATTTGAAGGGTGGCAGTGCATTTTGGTTAAAAACGCTCAGAATCATATAAATAGCATATGATAAAGTCTCTAAACACAAAGTCAATCATGACAACATTTTATACAATAGTCAACCCAGCAAATGCCAGTTTTTTTTTCTTACCCATACTGAAAAGTTAAAATTAACAATGTTAATAAAATCTAAAAATGACCCAAGAACAACTTTAGCTTTTCTTATATTGGGTATTTCAGATTATAAGACATGAGAAGTATTTTAAAAGATGATTTTAATCCTGTTACACGGAAGATTTGGACTACAGAATTACGATGTTTGATGTTCTCTCAATGAATTGTTTCTGGAATTTAAAGAGAAGAACAAGTTGTTTTTCTTCCCAAATATAATTAGCTTGACTTGGAAAGTCACTGGAGATTTAAAAAACCAAAAGGACAGTTCCTGGTTTGGAAATTTTTCTGGTAAAAATGTTTGAATATCCTTTGCTTGGGGTTAGCCTAAGAAATCAGTACAAGGGCACCAAATCATTCCAATAACTAATCCCCATTTGCCCATCAGGATTAACAGCTGAATACTCTCCCTCCCCACAGAATCTCTAGTTTGTGTGTGTAGAAACACATCTAAGGATAACGTTAAGAAACAGTACTAAATGTTTACTGCCATTCTCTTATAAAAGATTGCTGGGTACAAGTATTGTAAGTGACATCCTACTGGTGTTTCTTAACCCTCTTAAAATTATCAAAAAGCACCATTAAAGAAGAACTAGCAAAACCACCATTACTTCCCAGAAAATGAGATGACTTTTAGTACTAATTAACAGTATGATTTTTTTTATTTGCCTTGATCAGGTCAAATTATTTTGAAAAGGCAAAACCACAAAACCCCAAGCTGTAAGTACCAATCAATAGAAAACTAATGCACGTCTACTGAAGTTGTAAAATTCTATCTTGATGTGCTAGGTTTCTTCTCATTTTCCAACTAGTACCTTCTTAAATTACTGGAGCCTATTAAACTTGCTGAAGTGTGACTTGTTAGATAGTGAATACTGAGTGTTTCATTAGTAATCCAGGATTTTCTTTGTAAATATGGAAAAGAATCTTGGAAATAGTGACTGACCCAATCTAAAAAGCTAGCTCGATGAACATGAGATTTGTCAGCTCCCACCCCTCAAGCTCCCCACCCTTATTTTCCTTACCTCTTCATTGAGGCTCAAAGCACTGAGCAAGGAATCCAGGTCTGAAAACTCAGCATAACCAAAACCTTTCAACCTCTCTGGATTGCTGGGTTCACGTGGTAAACGAACTGCACTGATCTGAAGGAGTAAAGAAACAAAAATTTCCCAATTTAATGATCTAATTCATTTGAGTTCTTCCTTTTAAGCAACACATACACATACAATGAATTTCTCTGAAGAATACACAAGAAACCTGCCTATCTCCAGGATGAAACTGGTGCAAAGGGATAGAAAAGAGATTGTACTCTAGGGCTGGTTAAACTTTCTCAAATTTTTTTTTTTTAAAGATCTTATTTACTTATTCATACAAGAGCTGCCCAGAGGTGCAGGGGGTGAGAGGATTCACCAGAAACAGAGTGGGGAGCAGAACAGGTGGATCTACTGCAGCAGGCCAGGCAGGAGAGGTCTGCTGGGGCACATGGGTCAGCTCTCTGGCCAGGGATCAAACTGGTGCTGCAGTGGCTGCTGACAGATAGCTTCACAGTGCTGAGACTTAACCCCTTGCGCCACAAGGGAGGCCCAAGCTTTCTCAATTTGAACATTATGGACTTAATCCTTAAACAGAACAAAAATCCCCATAAATTTGAGTAAAATTTATCCCTTATAGTCCTTCTTTCTCCCCTCATTCTACCTTCCACTTTTAAAGCTGCTTTCCAATTAAGAGCAAATTCTTAAGAGCAACTGCTTGTTCCACAATCAGTTTAGTCAGTGATCTATTAATGACTATATTTTAGTTGGTTCCAAAATATTTTCAACTCTCATTTCTCAGAAATTTCACTCAATTTTTGCCCAGAATTTTTGGACAGTGTATTTTTTTGAGATATTATCTGTGAAATGTTACTGTCTTCAAATACTAGCAACAGCTTGACGAATCAAACACTGAATTGTAAAGAGCCCCACGACCCCTACTCACTCTGTTGAATTCTCAGATGGCAAGGCACTGAAATGTTTGAGTTTTGAAGTCCAGGAGAAAAATTCATACTAACCTGGTTTTAACTTAAGGTTAACTTGTATTTTCTAATTTTATAGTTGCAGGATTCTTTCCTTTAGAATCTTAAAAAGAATTTCATAAAACATTCTCTGGCACTAATTTCTCTTCATAACAAGGTCTGTGTTCTGCATTTTTTATTTTGGGACCTTTCCCAAATATTTTGGATAATCTTCCTGTCATCTTTTTTGATATCCTTCACATCTCTTATCTTTCTGATTCACTACTTTTCTTCAATATTTTGCATATATTGGAGTTTACCTTTGGCATCACTTATTGGTAATTTATTCTGACTCCTGACATATAAATGATCCCAGAATTTAACTTAACTTCTAATTTAACTCAACTCACGAACGCAGTAAGAAAAACAGTAATACATGGAAGGGGGAAGTAGCTATGCACCAGATCAAGAACATAAAGGTATAAAGCCTGAACAGATAAGAAGTTATTCAATATTCTACAAAGAAAGAGATCAACAGAGTGAAATAAAACCCAGATCAGCTTGTAGTTATTTTACATAATTATACCAAGGAGAGTTATAGATGGCAGTAAATATTAATCAGATCAGAAAAGCCTACTATAGAAGCTGGTGGTCCAATGCACAGAATAGACCTAAGGGAGTGAGTTAAAAACATAGCAAGATTAAAGGAGGGGGCAGGCTCTTAGCAGAAAGGAACTTTAAAAAGTCTTTTATTGGCAAAGACGAGAGAAAAACCCAAAAGAATTAGATAGAAACTGTTACCCATTCTTTCATTTTTAAAGTCTTAAGTACTTTATTTTTTCCAAAAAAATATTTATTTATTTATTTATACATGTAAGAGCTGGGGTGGAGGCCTGAAGTGGGGCTGGGAAGGGGGAAGGATTCACCAGAGACAGAGTGGGGAGCAGAACAGGCAGATCTACTGAAGTACACTGCTGAGGGGAGCAGCGGGCGATGCAGGGGAGGTCTGCTGCGCCATGTGGGAAGCTTCCTGGCCAGGGATGGAACTTGTGCTGGCGTGGCTGTGATAGCTTCAGAGTGCTGAGCTGTGGAGCTGTCGGCAGCGGAGACGTGAGTTTGACGCCCGGCCAGGGAGAATCTCACATGGCGCGGCAGACCTCTCCTGCCTCGCCTGCTGCTCCCCTCAGCAGTGTATTTCTGATCTGCCTGTTCTGCTCCCTGCTCTGGCTCTGGTGAACCCTCTCGCTGCCCCATGCCTCTGGCCTGTACCCCAGCTTGTATGTATAAATAAAAAAATAAATCTTTAAAAATCCTGAATATCATTAACAGAATGCCTTAGTTCAGCGCAATTTTTTTTTTTTTAACACTGTTCACCATTTACCTGGGACTTTCACCTAATAAGAGATTCTCTCTGCAGCAATAAAAGCATTGTTAATTTGGTAACTGACTGGTGTCAATATTCTCAGCCAAATGATCTAAACACCTTTTAATCAACTATATATACTTCTTTCAAGTCTACCTACAACCTCAACAATCTTTTTCAACACAGAAAATTCAGACAGCTACACCCAATACACCATCATATCTAGTTAATTGCCTAAAACCTGTACACTTACATTTAATCCTCTAAAGAAGTCCTTAATGGAGTCTTCTGTCACATCATAGGGTAGGTTTCCCAGAAAAGCAGTGTAGGGTGGTGATTTGGGAAGACGGCTCCGGTCAATATTGGGTTCCCGAGCAGCCCGTGGAGCAGTGGGCAGGATGGAACGGTCAATTGGAGGTGCCCTATACACATCATCATCGTTACTGTGCCAAGTGGTTGAAACTAGCATAGAAAGTAGAGACAATAAGTTAGAGAAAATTTCCTTACTGCCATAGTGGAGTAAGACCCATGCTAATAGGTAAGTAAATAAGCTCTAGCAGGAAAGAAACAGATAAACAGATAAAAAGGGTGGGGGTTCAGTAGTAGGGCAAATTTTTGAAAAGATGCTCCTGAAATGCTAAAATCAGAATAGCAACACAAAATATTCAGTTATCACCATCTCTTTGCTTTGAAGCACTTCAAGACCTTTAAAGGACCAAATGGTTTTTTTAGTGCTATTTTTATTGAGGTAACATTGATTTACAGCACTGTATGTTTTAGCACTTTATGTTTTGCCTACTACCAAAGCCCCAATAATCTATCACCAGAGTCCACTGAATTCCCTTCAACTCCCTTTTCTAGTAGACCAGCTTTTAACAAAACCATAGTAACTCTGATTCCTCATGCAGCAAAGAGATGGGAAAATATCAACCACGAAGCATTTTTTGTAAATACTTTATATCCCATCTTATCTTTTTAACATTCCCGTAAGGTTTTTTATCCATTCTACAGAAAAGGAAATCTGGTTTCAGGAAGGCTCAGGAACCTGCCCAAGAGCACACAGAATCTAGTGCAGGAGACAATCAGTCGAGCTAGGATTCAAACCTGGGTCCCTCTTACTCCCAATGTATTTATAAACAACTTTCATATTCCTTCTTTTCAGCTAGACAAAATATTTCCTTCACAGGAATCAATGAATAAATAAATTCCACCCCAAGCAAGGTCTACACATTTAAACTTCAGACATCGGCACTTATGCTCCGTACAAACTATATGAAGTTTTCATTATGAAACTAGGTCATAAAGGAAAAATTACTCTTCACTCTACAATAAAAGCTTTCAGGGGAAAAAAAGGTGGCTGATCAAATTTCTGTAATACCAAAAACGACTTTATAGATCCCGCCCATTTCCTGACTACCACCTGAAGGCAAATCACATCCTAACGACTCTTCCGTGTTTCCCTACAAAATCACTACTCCCATCCCCTTTCCTCAGACCATTTTGTTTACTCAGAGACAGCCTGATATCATACAAATAGCCCTAAAATGACTTATTCCTTGATGCTGAAGACCTAGAAGGAAATAATCTTACTACTTACTTTTCAAATGAAGAAAAAAGGCCAGTATCATAAATCTGTAAATGCAAGAGCCAGAACTCACACTAAACTCTCTTGAACCATCACTTCAAGTCCTATCACAAACTCATATCCTAAACCTAAAATCCTATGAAATACATCAACACAAAATTTCAGGTTCTACAAAATGAGCAAATTCTTTGCAGATCACAAGTATGAACTATTATGGAACAGAGGTTTTGTCTAGAATAAAATGAAAATTCTAAGCATGATGGAAAATAAAAGAAAAATCACCATCTCCTTCCAGGTCGTCGGTTTCATCAGCCCAGCTGACTGGTTTGGGAACATAGGTACTTCCTCCACCAGTCCCTCCATCCTCAGCCAGAAAGTGTGTCAGGGAGACAGTCTTCCCCTTCTTATTCTTCTTTTTTGCTGTATCAAAAAGGTGAGAGAAAGATTATTCACCAATAATTATTTAGTTGGATAATGTTCATGCTATTAATGTTTATAAAGCAAGCAACAGAAAGGCTTAAAAGACTGGATTATGGTACATTTATACAAAGGAATATACAAATATCAACAAGAAAACAATACACTGGCAGAGAGAAACATCAACAGGAAATAAAAAATTAAAAAGTTGCAGAATACATGTTACTCTCTTTTGCCTAAACATATATTAAGCTTATAGGAAAGGGCCCAGGAGAATTTCCAATAGTACCTCCCCTGAAAAATAAGAGGGGGATGGGGATGACCCTTACTTCTTACTATACTCATTCATATAACATTTGAGATCTTTAATTTAGCAACTGCTTGTGTTTAAAAAAGGTACACTACATTTGTTGTTCGTGGGATACACAGAAATAAAACCCCTACTCCTAATATTCTTGTGACATTTTTGAAGACTGATACTTGTAAAATAACCACAAGGTGGAAAATCATTACTACAAATTTGAAGAGAAGAAAACTAAGTATTAGAAGGTTAAATGACTAACCTAAAGTTAGAGACATTAGACGGGAGAGGCAGAATTAAACTCAAGGTTTTGGCTACCAAACCCAAGGCTCTTCTCACAGGAGCCCTGGCGGCTATGATGATGATTAGTTCTATAGACGGCTGCTACACCATGGTGAAGTGTCCTCACTGTCATGCATAACTGCCCAAAGAGTAAGACACACACAGCAGGTCTCTGTCCTCTAAAATAAACAACGATCTACTTTCCAACTTTAACACTGATACTGTAATTTCAGATCAAGTCTCCCAGCCAGGAATGGGCCCCAGGGCTGCAGAGCAAGTGCTGAGCCCCAGCCACCAGACCACCACCTGTTTCACGAAGCTGCAGCAGGAACTTCGCTGATGCTCAGGCAAGCAAGTGAAAAGAGGCAAATTTGTTTGGAGAGAGAAGTTTATTCGGGAGAAAAGAAAATTACGTGGGACTCCCAGGCCCATGGAACCAGGCAGGGGCAGAGAAGGCAAAGTGGAGTTGTGCCTCGCAATTAAAAAAAAAAAAGACCTTCTTACCCTAATCTAAAGCTCCACCAGGCCTTTTGTGATTGGTTAGTCCTTGGTGGTCTCACTCACTCTGCCTTAATGTCTCAGCCCTTATATTTAGCATTCCTTTTCTTTATCATCCTTGATCGGGAATGTCCTGTTGCCCTAGTCCTGGGGTGCCTGGCTAGCTCCCTTCAAAATTTATTGCGCTCATCTTTGGCTCTCCCCTTATTTCTCTTGTTGCCCTTACCTCAGAAGCTTCTTTAACTCTCCTGAGGTCCCTGCCTGCTCTGTCCCTAAAGCTACCTGATTACCCTAACGTGCCCTAGGACTCAACACCACACACAAAGATGAGAAATCATACTGAAGTGGGAACGTAAGAAATTCCTAAGAATCAACATCTTTAATATTTCCCAGTTATGAAATCTGTAGGACTTGTGAAATGGCTCCATGTAGCAGACTGACTGTGACTCTTTAGTCTTCAGAACTTCTAAGGTGGCACCACGCAGCAGTTATATGGAAGAACTACAGTACTAACTATACTAATTACAATTAGCCCCTGAGCAGGCACTACACTGTAAGAAAAAATCAAGAAGCTTTGTTATAACAAAAATCAGTTTCGCGGTTTTCATAACCATGAACAACTCCTCTATGTTCCAATTATCACCTAGTTATCACCCCAAGAGGACTAAGAATCTATAACCCATGCACTGTTTGCTTAACAGAAGGTTGCTCTTTCAGCTGGTACCTGCCTTTCTTTTAAGATTCAACTTTCAGGTAAAGTGCAGCACTATGAAGCTATCCAGAGCCACTGCAGCACCAGTTCGATACCCGGCCAGGAGGATTCCCACATGGCGCAGCAGAACTCTCCTGCCTCACCCGCTGCTCCCCTCAGCAGTGCACTTCAGTAGATCTGCCTGTTCTGCTCCTCACTCTGTCTCTGGTGAATCCTCTCACCACTCCATACCTCTGGCCTACACCCCAGCTTGTATGCATAAATAAATCTTTAAAGAAAAAAAAAAAAATTCAACTTTCAGAAAATGAAGTTAACTACTGCAACCGAGAAAAGATGGCTGTGAAGTTTCCACACTTCTCAAGTGTCTCCCAGAGTATCACTTATAATCAATCAGTTTTATTTTGGATCCTATGCTTTGAAAGAAAGCATTTATGCAGAGATTGGGTTTTTCAGCACTGATACTGCCCCAAGTTCATATGTAAAGGCTTAGGGAAAATTTTAATAACGCAGTATGAATAAGACATAAAGCACACTTCTGAGACAGAACACTTACAGTGGGGTTAGGTTTGTTTTATTTTAGTCTTGTATATTCTCTAATTCAAAAACAGTGTCTGGGACCAGTTGCTAGCTAGAGATCCTTAACCTCATGGGCCTTAACCTATGATCATCAGCAAATACCCAATTATTAACCTGTCCAGGCACTGGGAAAATAAAACTGGTGGTCAGTCCAGACAATGAAGTCATGTTCAACATAGAAAGAACTTAACTAAAGTATTCCTTTTCCTCTTGTTCTATATACATATGCAATACCCAAACAGCAGAATCTGGAATTAACACTTTGTGGTTGGCTCATGTATTAGTACTTGTTTTTGTCACCAGTATCAGGTGGCCGCTCACGTATTAATAAGTGTTCATCTAGTCTCTGGTTTTTCACGCCACGGTGGATTTATTTGGAACTATTAGGAGCTATTTCTTTGATCGTACTCAGTCCACAAGCTTTATACATTGTTTTGGTGAAAGTGTAAGGTATTTTATGAGCGATATTACAGTTTTTTAATACCCAGTAGTTCAGCAGCTGTGTGTGTTTTATTGAATGCTTATACCATTCATGCGGTGGCACAGAAAATGGCCGGCCCCAAGGGCTGGTAATTTTAAAGGGCACCGGCACACAAAGTGTTAACTTGCCCTTTGGTCTGATTTTGGCCTAAGTCAACTTTCTAGATGAAGGTTTCTCAATTTTTACCCCCTGACTTTTGACAAACAAGTCTCACAATCTCCTGTAATGTTATTTGAATTTCAAAACAAACATCATGACTAAAATAATTCAAGTCAGAAAGTCTTTTCAAAGCAGACATCTCCCTTTCCCCTGGTTCTGCCACTGTTCCCTTCAAAAGCTGGCTGAGAAAGCACTTTAAAGACAGGACAAAATTCCCACAAGCACTCTGACTTACATGTACGTGTTTCTTTACACCCAGCAGCAGCAAGGACTCAGTCACAACCGAGTCAGTAGATTTAAAGAAATTGGTCCTTAAAAAGGAATATCAATAAATCTAAAGAGGACGTCAATGTTTGCTCCATTCTATTTTATTCCAGTAACTGAGAAATATTATCGAAATCCTCTTTCACTGCCCTTTACTCCCCCACAGTCAGGTCTATTACATGTTCAGGATTTCAACACTATTCTCTTCTTTATAAGTAAAGCTTGTTTAATGTTTCAGGTGAAGCAACCCCTTGCTACAATGATTGAGCTGGTCCAATTCTTAATTTCCTTTCAATTTTTTATGTTAATTGGTTAAAAATTAAAACCAACCACCTCATTAAATAAGCAAAATGTGTTCAAATCATTTAAGGCTAAATCCACGGGATTAAGGGGAAACCTCACGTTTCAAAAATTTATCAAATTCTCTAAACTCCACCTGCCTCACAATTTTAACTTATTAAAGAAGTACTTGGCACGTGTGAAGCTCTTAATATATTCAAATAAAAGTGTCAAGTGTACAAGTCCTTAAGTGAGTCTATCAGTTTCCCAATTTCTGCATGCTGACATTTTAGCCTGGGTAACTCTCAGTTGTGGGGGCTGTCCTGTGCATTGCAGGATGTTTAACAGAATCTCCAGCCTCTCATTTAGATGCCAGAAGCAAACCCGTTAACCCCACTGACAACTAAAAATGCTGCCAGACATTGTCAAATGTCCCCTGCTTGGGTGGGTGCGATGTAAGTGTCTCCTGGTTGAGAAATACTGTTCCAAGTGATGTTTCATATCACTAAACAGGAGGATGAACAAAATGAGGTTAAGCATATCGGCAGAAAAACTAACTGCGATAAACCCAAGGCTTTACAGCATGTAAAAATCTCTCCTTTATTTTCTCTGTTTTCCTATTATCATTCCATTTTATTAGTAATAAATGGAGTGATAAAATCTACAGACTGGCTATTGGTTCTTTACTCCAAAACAGAGGACACCTTACCTTAAGGCACTATTAAGCAATGAAACTCATTTGTTTTGCAATATAATCCCCCTTCTTCTTCATCTTTCTCAAACTACATCTCTTTATTTAGGAAGGGGAATTTATGTGGCTCAAAATTTCTATCAAAAATTAAGATTCTTTAATTTCAAATTTTGCCCAAGTCCCACTTACCATGTTGGGTTACCGGTTCTGAGTATTTTTTTTTTTTTTAACTACAGACTAAGAAAATAAGAAGCATAAAAATCTGTATAAGATCACAGCAGCACAAAACTGGAAATGATCCAAGTGCCCATCAACTCGTGTGTATATAAATAAAATGCAATCTCCATAAATTTGGCAATAAAAATGAATGAATAGCCATGTATCCTACAATAAGGATCAACCCTGAAAGCAGCCAGTAACAAAAACCCATTTATGAAATGTTTAGATTAGGTAAATAACAAAGAAATAGATTAGCTGGAAAAAAGTCACGGATAATGGGTCAACACTGTTTCTTTTTGGGAAGTGAATCCTGCCAAATTCTCCAGAACTAAAAATTAACGATTGGGCCTCCCTGGTGGCGCAGTGGTTGAGCGCTGCCAGCAGAGGCAACACGAGTTCAACTCCCGGCCTGGGAGATTCCCACATGGTGCGGCAGACCTCTCCTGCCTCACCTGCTGCTCCCCTCAGCAGTGTATTTTGGTCCATCTGCCTGTTCTGTTCCCAATCTGTCTCTGGTGAACCCTGTCGCTGCTCCATGCACTCCAGCTTGTATGCACAAATAAATCAATCTTAAAAAAAAAAAGTAACAAATATCTCCTTAAACAATACTGTAAAAATGCAATACACCCAAAATACTAGAACCTCTAAAATCAACTATACTACTCTTTAAGAGTCCAGTCATGAGAACATGTTTCATATAATGCAAACATGATGCTGCTGAGGGACCTCACCTTTAGAGTGCCATGTATCAGCCTAGGAGAGAATGACTAAGGAATGACAAGCTCCACACCTCAATGACTGAGTTCAGTTATATGACCTCATTTCTGTCCAATTTCATTTGATACAACCTGAGCAAAATGCCTCACTGCCTTTTCCTCACCTTTCCACACTCAATCATTTACATTTCGAAAAGTGCCTAATACACATCATATTAACTACTACACACGGTTCTGGAGCTATAAAAATTCAAAACTAACTCCTTGCTTTGAGTACTTTTCTACTAGTAGGAACACAGCAAAGTCTATTATAAATCTATGTGCATACTCTAAGTGCACACACACCTACTTAACTACACTTGTTAAAAAAACCAACAACAAACAAATTGAAGTTCTTTCCTCACCACCATGAACAGGGACTTCTTGTATGTTTCACTTGACACTATCCTACTTTTACTTGACATTACACAAAAAGTTTTAGTCCTGGTCTTCAGAATCTGGAAATCTTACTCCCTGTAAGAAATGTGAACAGCAAGCACATAACGGCAACCACTGCAGGTATTTTTAACTACAAGGGTCAGCATTGTAGGAACACAATCATGAGCACCATCCTCTCTCCATAAAACTAGTCCAACAATAAAAGTCAAGGTATCACATATAATGGCATCTTGGAGTTATGCAAATTAAAGGCCTTATGTAGACAGACATATACTATTTCCAATTTCTTGTGAAACAAAATTATTCACCTGTATCAAACATCTTTGATTCCCTACAGATGATAGCAGATTCAGTATTCAACTCTGGGACATTTTCAATTCTTGAAGGTTAGTAATAGGTCACATGGATATTAGTATGATTGCAAAGAATGAAAAAGAAAATCTTACTTAATGGTAGAAGAGGCCTACGGAGTTTTACCATGTATTTTCACTAAGAAAATGCAAGATGTATTTCCAAAAGACACTGGACAGCATCAAGTATATTGAAAAAACACTAGTTTCATTAATACAGCAATATGTGAGAATGCTGGTCATTCAACAAAGTCAATGTGATTGAAGTTTCAAAGTGGGGAAAGAAATATGACAAATCCCAAATTCCTTTAGGGTAGAAAGTCAGATGTAACCTTGCGCTCAGATACTATCATATTATCCTTTATACATATTACACAAGCTAAAAAGATTGATGGGGGCCTCCCTGGTGGCACAAGGGGTTAAGTCTCAGCACTATGAAACTACTGGCAGCCACTGCAGCATGAGTTCCATACTCAGCCAGGGAGCTGACCCACATGGCATAGCAGACCTCTCCTGTCTCACCCACTGCTCCCCTCAGCAATGTATTTCAGTAGATCCACCTGTTCTGCTCCCCACTGTCTCTGGTGAATCATCTCACCCCCCCACACCTCTGGCCTACACGCCAGCTCTTGGATGCATAAATATAAGAAAAAATATTCATGGAACAAAGTTAAAGAAGATGAGAACTTTCAAGGGGGAGAGAAAATATGGCAGGACAGAAGGGACACTACTAAGCAAATACCTTCAACTAGTCTCGATTTCACTAAATTTTATAATGAAGGACACAGATTACTAACATTTCTACCACTTCTCAAAATTCCAGAGAAGTTTTGGAGAAAGGGAAAATAAATTATGACAGTAGGCTTGTCAAGATAACAAATCCAGGCCAAACACTCCACTTCAGATGAAGCTTTTGAGTAGCATCTTAAACTTAAGATGACATGAAGCCAATCTTGGTATTTTCAAATTGAGAAGAGTCAGGAGTCTCAAAAATTTCGACCTTCCTCTGACACTGGTAAGTAGTGTGACCTTGAACAAATAATTTCATTTTCCTCAACTGGAAGCTATTGCCTATATTATCTCACAGAGGCTCAAAGGAGATAATTTACATAAAAGTGGACAGTGGACTATCAGTGCTGCATCAATGAAAGAGATGTTCAAATGCACCTCAATTCCCACATTTTCCAAAGACAAACACAAAACTTGGTCTCCCATATAACAGAGAATACAAATTCTTAGTGAGAGAGGTTTGGGTTCAATAAATGTTTTGCGGAATTAAGGATCATGTCAGGGATAAGAAACTATACGCCAAACTAAGACTACTGCTAAAAAATGATGCACAGTGGACAGCTAAATCCATTAGAAAAGCAAATAGACTCGCGTGATATTTTTCGTGAAAGACATCTAAAAAAAAGAAACCATGTCTAGCCTCCGGTCTTCTTCTAAAGCACCCCGTAAGAGTTGTGCAATTACCTAAAATAGAGCGAACCCGATCACTGGAACTGTCAAAATTCAAACAAAATGGTAGCTGTCATAATCTTGTTCACCATTTCATTTCTAACACCTTGAACGAATCGTGTCTGGCATGTAGTTTGGGGTCAGTAAAAACGTTAAGGGGAAAAAACCCCTGGCTTGCTTTCTACCAACACGTGGGCGCACGCTGGATTTCCCAGTCCCACCTAATCTAATAGTTTCAACCTCCAAACCTGACATATCTAGCCTTTTAAGAATACAGGGGTCGGGCCACACTCTTAAAAGGCCCGTAGAGGGGTAGAGCAGAAAAGAGGAAGGACCTAAAAGAAAGCAACAATCAAATAAACCTTCCCCATCTGGACTACCGCGCGTGCTTTTAAGGCGCGCCCGTCTTCACTACCCTTGTCTCTCCAACCGCGCACGCGCACGGCCGCCTTCCCCCGCCCCTCCACTGACTCGCGCTCGAGTTCTAACTGCCCCCTCCCTTTATTCCCCTACCCCCACCCAGTCCGCAACGGCCTCGCGCCTCGGAGACCTAGTCTAGTGTGCACCCGTCCTCGCGCCAACCGCCTCCTTCTTCCTCCACGCGGGCACAGTGCTTCCCGTCTCTGAGACGGCCTCACGCCTCCCGCAGATCTTTCTGCGCCTTCTCCTCACTCCGACTCAAGCCAGGGTCCACCATCACTCCCTACTTCAATCTCGCGCAGTCCGGGTGAAAAGCGTGTGAGGGGGGAGGGGAAGGTGCCCTTCCCCTCCCCCCAAACATCCCGGAGCGCTAACCTAATGTGGCCACGCCGCCAGCCTGCCGCAGCCCTAGAATCCCAAGGGAAGCGGTGCCACCCACTCTCTGACTTAAGGGGATCAGTGGATCAGGGTCGGAGGGTGCCTTCGGAGCCCAGTCCTTGGCCGCGCTCGGCCGCTCACTCACCTGAGGACGCCATGTTGGGAGAGGGAGAGAGAACGCAAAGGACCCGGATGAGGCAATCACGTGATTATAGCGGGCGCGTCGGGCTAGGAGACGCGAAACTGGGAGGGGGCGGGGAGGTGAGGAGGGATACAGGAGGCGGGGCGGCGCAGCTCTAGGTTCGTAAAGCAGCGCGAGGAGGTGACGCGGCATCCGACGGGAAGACCTGCGCGACATGTGGCTGAAGGGGTGGGGCCTGGGCTGTCGCGAAACCCCTCACACTTTACGTAGAGCTACGCGTGGACGAGGGGCAGGATCTGATCCTGGGGCGGGGTCTCAAGTTTCATAGACTTCCGGCCGGAGGGTTAAGCGGGAGGGGTGGGGACACGCCCGGTGGTTCCACGTCTCTGGAACCGAATGCTGGGGTGTTGGAACCCAGAACGGTGTGCCACAATGCATTTTCTAAATGAAAGATTCGGAGCTTGTTTTTAAATCGCTTTTTGTTAAAGCAAAACAAACCCAATATCCTGTGTGAGGCTGGTTTCTATTGGGTCTGTTTCGAACGATTAAAGTAACAGATTGAACATTTCTATTACACGAGCTTTTACCTCATTTAATCTTTAATGTTAAGGACTAGGCTCAATGAAAATCAGGCCTTTATCGCTCTAAGTGCTAGTCATGCGTCCTTGGGCTAATGGTACATTTTGTCATGCTACTTGTTAATATTTTAGTATTTCATTCCATCACAATTTTCATGGAGGCACTGTTATTGGCATTTGGGGGTACAACAGAGAACACAGTTATCCCAAAGGAGCTTATGGTCAAGTGAGGGAAAGACAGTAAGCTGTAAATACATAAAGTATTAGAAACGATAAGCACTTTGCAGGTTATTAAGGTAATTTGATAAAGGGTAATTAGGTAGAACTTTTGATTACCTGTTTTGGGAAGATTGAGGAAGTGGCATTTAAACTGAGATTTGAATTACAAACAGCCAGTTCTATGAACTTCTTTATGATATGTGGAAGATAACAGAACATCTAAATAAAAAGCTGCAAGGCAGGAATATCTTTGCATATTGAGAGATTTAAAGACTAGTAGCTAGAGTGGTGGGAGACAGGTGTGATTAGTTTTGAGAGGTGGGATTGGATCATGTGAGGCTTGAAACCAGATTTAGGAATTTGGAGTTTACTCCAATTTGTTTGGAAAGGCATGGAGTGATTTTATGTCACCATCTGAAAATGAAATTTTGAAAAGGATTGATTATTCAGTATCTATCTTTTCATGGATGGTGGTTATGTAACGGGGCTGAGACCAAAGTCGGGTATAGGTGGTACCCCTTGGAGAGGCTTGCTGATGAGGATAGATAGCCCCAGGAAAAAATGCTGGAAGGTTTTACAGTTTGGGGTGGAGACTGATGAGAAATAAAAGAGACTGAAGAAGGAAAGTCAGTTGCCGTGATGTGGAAGAGAAAATCAGCTGCCAGGAGCTTGTGAGCCGCCAGGATGTAGTTTCAGATTGAGCCTTTTTGGAATCTTCAGTGACTTTGGGCCTGCAACTTTGGAGGCTTTGCAAGTAGCTGAGTGACGGAATCTGCTACCGGTTTTGTTATCACTGCAGCTGAACAAAAAAGGCACAGGCCCGGAGCAGGTGCCTTCCTAAAATGCCTGCATGTAGTCTGTTGGGCCATCTGGCTGCTGTAGTTGCTGTTTTCAGTGTTGTTGGCCTGGTGCTGTGCTGGGGCACTATGGCAGCTCCGGGAACATCTCTAGTTGTGTCCTGTGTCGTCTTTGTGAGTTGGAACCTGGCCTGCAGTCTGGTTGCTGTGCGTCTGCAGAGGCAGGAAGACGCCGTCTTGGAAATGTGGCCTATTATTTGGAAGAGGAGCTCCATGTCTTCAGTGGTGGAAAGATACTGCCTTTGTTGTTTTTTCTTTGGGACTTAAAGGACTGGACATTTTTTTAAGTAAGGTAAACGGCCATATTTTGACTTCAGTAACTCTTTGTTTTTCCCTGTTTGTTAAATAAATCCCATTGTTATTATTCCCTAAGCCTGGGTAGTCTTGCAATTGTGTGTGCGGGTGCAAAACTAAGATGATGACTGGTAAGTAATTTGGACCAGTTTTCATGCCCCTTTTGACTGGTATTGTTACAGGGCAGAGAGAGGGACAACCCCCAAACCCCAGACCTGCCCTGTTCTAAATGGGTTCTGCCATCAATACAAAACATATAGGACCTTTTGTGGAAAGAAACTTTAATACAATTAGAAAAGACAGAGAAGACAAATAATATAGTATCTAAATCAAGCACCCAATGTTAACCAACTCCTCGTGAGTAAAAGTCCACCCAAACAGGATTGGCCTAAAGCAAGTCCCGAAAGCCTGCCACAAGTCTGGAAAAGCTTTTGGCAGGGAACCACACATAAGGGTCAGAAACAGCCAGACAATTCTGGGAGGAACCAAAATACCTTTCGGCAGGGACCCATACAAAAGGGTCAGAAACAGTCAGACAATTCTGAGAGGAACACAACAAAATCAAAACCAAAATCAACATAGCCATCGTTAACTTCCCCACGGGTCTCTCACCCACATCTATGTCAATCAGTCCAGGCCAGTGCAGCTTCTTTACAAGTCTCTCTGCTCCTTCTTCTGTCTCCTCCTGTCTTCTGTCTGTGTGTTCTGTCTCCTCTTAAGTGTGTGTCTCTCTGTGTCTCCTCTGTGTGTCTCCTCTCTATCTTCTCAAGCTTCTTATATCCTGCTCGGTTCCACCCTACCTTGGGTGGGACAGGGAACCTGGGACACACCCTTTTTCTTGGGGACCACCCTGTTACAGTATCAGTTACGTGAATGTATATTTATGTAACTGTTCAGCTAGTACACTTAAGATTTGTACACTTGAATGTATAAAGACAATACATTTAATAAAAACCAAAATTACTTAGGTTACTCAATAGAGGATGGATTATACTAATTTAATGGATGAGAAAGACCAGTTAACAGGTGGTTATTGTCAGGACCCAAGTTATGATTTTTCTTGGCACTTTTGCCTTCATAGGCTCATTTCTCCATAAAAACAATATCAAACGTTTTATGACTGTGCTGGTACAGAGGTGAACATACGATTAGACATTAAAATTTTTTGTTTGGGGCTTCCCTGTCTCGCCTGCTGCTGCCCTGAGCAGTGTATTTTGGGAGATCTGCCTGTTTTTCTCTCCACTCTGCCTCTGGTGAATCCTCTCATCCCCCACACTTCTGGCCTGCACCCCAGTTCTTGTATGCATAAATAAATAAAAATAAATCTTAAAAACATTTTGTTTGGGCCTCCCTGGTGGCACAACATATTAAGCACAGCAGAGCTGTCGGCAGCTGCAGCGTGAGTTCGATGCCCAGCCGGGGTCATTCCCACATGGCACAGCAGGCCTCTCCTGCCTTGCCCGCTGCTCCCCTCAGCAGTGTATTTCTGATCTGCCTGTTCTGCTCCCCACTCTGTCTCTGGTGAATCCTCTCACCCTTCCACACTTCTGGCCTGCACCCCAGCCTGTATGCAAAAATAAAGAAAAAAAAAAGAATTAAAAAAAAACATTTTGTTTGACCTAAATGTTTTCTTATAATTTTAAAATAGATTAAAATGCTTTGTGGGCCTCTAAAAGAATAGTGGGGCCCAGGCATCATACCTGCTGTGCCTGCTGGCTAAGTCAACCCTGGGCTGCTGTAATCCTGATGAGACAAGATAGTGATTTAGACACGAGTATAGAAATGGAAAGATTTATAGAGATATACTTTGGAAGTAGACATGATGATTGATCTGTCTGCTGTCAGGTGTCACAGGTGACTCCTGAGTGTTGGTGTCACCTCATGGCCTTTTACATAGGTGGTAAAGCCTGGGGTGAAGCAGGCTTGGAGAGAAGGTATGTGGGTTCAGTTTTGGGCATATTAAGTTTGAAATTGCTACTAGTCCAGTGTTTCTCATATTTTAATGATTACCTGGGGAATTTTAAAAGTCAGATTCCAATTAAATAGAACTGAGGTGAAGCACAAGATTCTGTATTCTGGTTTAAATCATTCAAATTAAAATTGAAAATTAAGGAAAAGCTCATTAAGCTTTGCGGACCGACTTAAGAAAGTTCAGAGAAAAGTCAAGAAGGGAACCTACTGGGCAAGGGGGAGACTTTCCGTTATCAGGGTTATACCAAACACTTAACAAGTCAACTTAAATGTCATTCTCACAGTGATGCTCTGAGCTAATATTATCAATCCTGTTTTTAAATAATGGCTCAGCCTAACAAATGATAAGTACCTGATCCAGGTGCACATGGCCAAGTGACAAAGCTGCAGAGCCAGAGCTGTCTATGAGATCCACCTTCTTCTGGTTTTCTGGTTTCTAAGAGACTTCAAACTTTTTTATTTTTCAAAGATTTTTTATTTTATACATACAAGCTGGGGTACAGGCCAGAGGTGTGGGGTGGCGAGAGGGTTTACCAGAGACAGAGTGGGGAGCAGAACAGGCAGATCAGAAATACACTGCTGAGGGGAGCAGCGGGTGAGGGAGGAGAGGTCTGCCGCGCCATGTGGGATTCTCCCCGGCTGGGTGTCGAACTTGCATGGCCGCTGCCGACAGCTCCACAGCGCAGCGCTCAACTGCTGCGCCACCAGGGAGGCCCTTCTTCAAACTTTTTAAAAAAGACTTAAATATGTCTATTACCAGAACTTTTACTGTTTGCTCTGAAGGAATCTGAAGGAAATTAACTGTTACCTATTGCTATATAACAGATTATCCCCAAACTTACTGGCATAAAACAACAAACATTATCTTAGTTTCTGTGGGTCAGAAATTGAAAATCATTTGCAGTGTCTCTTATAAACATATCCTCTTCTGGGCTCCCTGGTGGCACAACAGGTTAAGTCTCAGCACTATGAAGCTATACGCAGCCACTGCAGCACGAGTTCGATTCCCACATGGGGCAGCAGACCTCTCCTGCTCACCTGCTGCTCCCCTCAGTGGTGTACTTCAGTAGATCCACCTGTTCTGCTCCCCACTCTGTCTCTGGTGAATCCTCTCACCACCCCAAACCTCTGGCCTACACCCCAGTTCTTGTATGCATAAATAAATAAATCTTAAAAATATAAACAGATCTTTTCTCTATTTTCCTGTTATTTTACTTGTCGTTTTTCACTCCGATCACTGCATTAGTCTAAAAAGTCTTCCTCTGTATGGTTTTTTCCTCTTCAATCCATGTAGTATATGGCTACCAGATTTGTTTTCCTAAAGCTTAGGTCTGAACACATCCTGCTGCGGAGAAAGTTTCCATGACTATGTGGCCTAGGCAGGCTTTCAAGGCTGGGTATAGTCCAGCTTCAAATTCTGGTTCACACTTATGTCTTACCATCCTCTCTTGTTTGTGGTTCTGTTTCAACCACATACACCTGGGGCTTTCCTAATTTTGAGTCTTTTTGCCCTTTGCTCTTCCCTCTGCGTAGAATACTCTTTTTTTTCCTTCACTAAATGGCTCAACAATAGTTTGTCCTCTAAAGGCTCCTCAAACATCACCTTTTTAAGAAGGCTTTTCCTGAGCTCCTTTCTCTGAACCCCACTAGGACTGTGCTTGCACCTTCATTTTGGCACTTGTTAACTTTCCACCTTGAATTGCCTTCCCTGTGGGTTCCTCAACTCCTAAGGGCTGCATCCATGTTGATTATCTTTGTGCTTTCTGTACATTAGCACTAGAACATTATTGTTCAAAAAGTATTTGCTTGTGCTGAAGCTAGACTTTCAAAGAATTTACATTCATTGAGGAAATTTTCAAAAAGTTTTCGTAGTGCATGTTGACTTCTATGTCTAGATTCATTCAGTGTTCATTGAACTGGAAAACAGTCCTTAAAAACAATGACTTCTTTTACAGCAATATAATGAAAAAACAGCTTTCCTTTAGACTATTTGAAACTGAAAAATCTTTGGAAACTAAATTAATTACAAAGCAGACATCATGTAGGTTTATATTTGTTTTCCAGAATTTAAGCTAATAGGCTTAATTTAGCACTGACATAGCAATAATTTGATTGAAGTTTTCCAAATATTTTTTTGACAATTACCCTGTTTTCTAAAATATGTTATCTTCAAAATTGCAAATAATTTTATCTGGAAGTTTAAAAATAGTTTAAGTCTCTACATTAATTAATAAGTTTTAGCTAAATAAAGCATTCCTTTTGCCCTTTCTGACCTTTAGTATTCTAGTTTAACGAGGGCATTAAACTAGATGGTTTCAAATATCTTTTTTTTGGTCATTTTATGAGTCTGTGATTCTAATTGTGGATATTATGATCTTCCTCCTAGTAAAGTTGGCAAAACATTCCTCAGCTAACCAAGATTACGTTAACTCATTAATTGTGAATGCAGTTCATGTGCCAGTTCTATTTTGTGAAGCTGAAATAATCAAACTATCAATATCTTCTGCTATATGTCCCCAGATTTAAAGATAGTTTCCAAAATTAAAGTGGTTTAATCACTGAGTTTTGAATGTGTAAAGTTAATTTTAAATATATAGCAAGATTATATTGAGATTCTTTTTCTGGAGTGATAAATAAGTTCCCAGGGACCTATCTTTTGTAGATAACAACAATAAACTCTGAACACAGAAGAACACAAAAACCCACAATTACCCAGCTGTGGAGAATGAACAAAGGCAAGTAGATCTTGGAGGGGAACTAAAACTTGGAGATACTTATATGGGGTGGCACAAGTTGGGGGGCTGGTGCAGGGTGGCTGAAGCTTGGATAGAAGCTGAAAACCTGCCCCATTCCTACCCTTAGGAAAGTTTTGCTCTGGTCAATTGCTACTCTCAGAAGGTGAGGGGAATTCTAAAAAGAAATGAGCCAGAGTTCTGGTGTGTCTGCCCAAATCTCTGAATGGCCTTAAACCATGAATGCATGAAACAGGCTGTAAACAGTTCTGCCAAGGGAGGGGAAAAATTAAGTAAAGATCTGAGTGACTGTCTGCTTCAAGTGAGAGTTTGCTGTTTGGTCTAGCCAATTTAATTGCTTGCTAAAATGAAAGCATGATCATCTTTGGAGGATGTATTGGTTTTCTGTCCCACTGTAACAAATTGCCACAAATTTAGTGGCTTAAAACAATAAACATATATTCTCTTACAGCTCCAGAGGTCAGAAGTGAAATGGGTTTCACTGAGCAAAAATCAAGGTGTTATGAGGACTACATTCCTTCTGGCAGCTGTAGGGGACAATCTGTTTCCTTGCCTTTTCTAGCTTCTAAAAACTGTTCACATTCTTCGACTCATGGCTCTCTCCCTCCATTTTCAAAGTTAGAAACATCAGGTTGTTCAGTATCTTATATTGATCACTCTGATTCTGACTTTACTCTGTCTACCTTCTCCTTTTAAGCACCCCTGTGATACATTGGGTCCACCTGGATAATCTAATGACATCTGATTGGCAACCTTAATTTCATTTGCAGCTTTAATTCTCCTTTGACATGAATAACATATTCATAGGTGCTAGTGATTCCCATGTGGACATATTTGAGGGGATGGTTATTCTGCCTACTATGGAGGGAAGTTACAGAACCTAGAGTCTCTACAAAACATTCATGATGTGCAGGATACAATCAAAATTACTCAGTATATGAAGAACATGGAAAATATCCAGTTCTTAAAGAACAAATTCAACTGAGGCCAATCCTAGGGGGATCCAGATGTTGAAATGATCAGAGAAGGACTTTAATGCAGTTGTTTGTTATAACCATGCTCATTGAGATAAAGTACAATTAATGAAAGAAAAGTTAGAAAGTCTCAGAGAGAAATAGAAAATATAAAAAGAACCAAATGGAAATTTGAAAATTGAAAAATATATATCTGATATAAATTAAATAAAAATAGAATGAAAAAAATATATCTGAAATTTCATGAGATGGGATTAAGAGTAGAATAGAGATGGTGGAAGCAAGAGTCTCTACTTGAAAATAGATGAATGGAAGTGATGAAACCTGAAGAAGAGAGGGAGAAAAGATTGGGAAAAAAAAGTAACAGTCTCAAGGACTTGTGGACAATATCAAAAGATGTATCATGTTATTGAAGTCTCAAAAGGAGAGGAGAGAGAGTGATGGGTAGGTTATTTGAAAATATAGTGCCCCAGAACTTAGTTAAGAGTCAAGCAGCTCTGCAAACCCTAAACAGCTTAAATTAAATATGAGAAGACTCGGCCATGGTTTATCTTAGACAAATGCAGAAGACCAATGATGACAAAATCTTGAAAATACTCAGAAAAAAGTAACACATCATATACAGTGGAATAATAATTGAACAGTCATGGGCTTATCATAAATTATGGAGGCCAGACCTAGAGATATCAGACTTAATAGTGCCAAATGAAAAAGAGTCACCACTCTGGAATTACACATCCAGAGAAAATATCGCTTCGCAATACATCATGCTGCAGCATGGATGGACCCTGAAAACATGCTAAGTAAAAGGAGCCAGTCACAAAGGATCATATATTGCATAATCCAGAAGTGGCAGATCTAAGACGCAGAAAATATATTGGGGGGAGGGGCTGGTTGGGGGGAAAGAAGGATTGCTGGATGACTACTAAAAGGATGTAAATGAAAGTGAGATAAACACATTTTCAGATGCAAGAAAATGAAGCATTCACTGTCAGCAGACCTATATTACAATGAAAATGAAGGGAAATTCTTCAAGCTGAGGGGAAGTGATATCCAAAGGAAATTCAGATCTCTAGGAAAGAATGGAGCAATGCAGAAATTGTAAATTGCTGGTAAATATCAAAGTCTTTTTCAGCTCTTAATTAAAAAAATATGTCTGTCTGAGTGTTAAAAGCAAATATTAGAACACTGACTTGTGGGATTTATAATATATTTAGATGTAATGCATATATTTTTCAGCTATAGCATAAAAGATGATGGTTGAGGTTTCTCTGTCTAAAGAGATATAATATTAACTAAGTAGACTGAAAAGTTCAAGATATATATTCTAAGCCTTTAGAGGAAGTATTGAAAAAATATTTAAAAAAGGAGCTAAAATCCAGTAAATCAATGTGGAGTTCTAAAAATTAATACAAGAGAAAAGGGGAGAAAATGGTGGTAATGATTTTTTATAAAGGCAAGGGGTGTGTGTGTGTGTGTGTGTGTGTGTGTGTGTGTGTGTGTGTGAAGATATAGAAAACATAGGCTTAAGGAAAAACACCTGAATTGAGTCTTTCTGAACAACATGTTTTCCAGGTCTCCATTCCCTGGACCTGCTTGCCTGTGTACTTTGCAGCTCTGTTCCTAGTCAGCTTTGCAGAACAAGGACAAACAGAAGAAACAGTGGTGGGGCAAGTGAAGCAGATGGAATAGTGAAGAGTTTTCTTGAACATGAGGAATTTGAAATATCCAAGTGGTTATAACACAGGAACATTTTTACTCTTTACCACCGGAGAAAAGGCAGGCATCCCCTTAATGCTGTGTCCATTAGAGTGGGAGAGAGGTATCAGGCCATTCCCCAGTTCTGTCACAGCAGCTACCTTAGAGAGGAGAGGGGAGGAGAGGCAGGAAGATACCTGACCACTGAATGGTTTTGTTTGGATAGCTACTCCCAGGTAGCATCCACAGGGTTCTCTCCTCAGCCCTTCCCTCTTTTTTTTTTTTTTTTAAAGATTTATTTATTTATGCATACAAGCTGGGGTGCAGGCCAGAGGCATGGGGCGGTGAGAGGGTTCACCAGAGACAGAATGGGGAGCAGACAATCAGATTGACGGAAATACACTGCTGAGGGGAGCAGCAGGCGAGGCAGGAGAGATCTGTGCCTTGTGGGAATCCCCCCACCGGGTGTCGAACTCGCGTCGCTGCTGCCCACAGCTCCCGATTTGCCCACAGCTCCCGTAATCGCTGCGCCACCAGGGAGGCCCAGCCCTCCCCTCTTTGTGCACCCAAGACTGGAAGCACAAAGGCCTTCAGGAGCCAGACAGATAATGGGAATGATTGAAGCAGCATGGTGGGCACTCTGGTAAGCCAGCTTTCCTGTGGTGGTGGCATTTACTGCTCACCCAGTATCCCTGAGCTCCCCATTTCTTAGTCCCCTGCTGGGGACCACATGACTAGTTCTGGCAAATGGCCTGCCAGTGTAAGTAATGTGTTATTTAGCATGGAAGCTCAGGAAAGCTGCCAGGCAATTGACGTGATCATGGAGAACACCAATCGAGACAGCAGAGTCCTAAGGTATCTGGTACCCATAGCCTGAATCCCTGAGTCATTGCTAGCAGGAAAGCTTTTCTGGTGGGTTGCCCTAACTACCCTGGACTTTGCTTGAATAAGAAACGAATCTTCACTCCGTTACCTCCCTTCCGTGTTGGCATCCTAGCCTATACTTTCTTAAAGGCAGTCACAGCTCAGCCCAGACTCTCACTGTCACGTGAAATATGGGTCCAGTTTACCAGATTTTCCAGCTTTTACAGGATAAGCTGGATATATGGATTATTCGGTGCACTTCTGACATTTAAAAGTGGACATTTATTTGAAAAATTGTAACACTGTGCAGCCCAAATAAAATTCGCCTGGGGATCACTTTAGCTGGGCCACTAGTTGCAACTTGTGCTCTACATTTTCTTTTGCAGTGACTCATCAGTTCCCAGACTTTTTTTTTCAGATGGGGACAAAGGACATGCCTTTGTATCCTGTTCCTGGTGATTTCCGTAGATGACTCCAACAGTGTGTTCCAGGTCTTAGCCTGATTCTGGAGGGCAGCTCCTGTGGGCTCACTCCTACTTGGCCCTGCAACCACCACCACATTATGCCGACTGTAGAGAGGCTAATGGTTCCTTCTTGACCTCAGGATCTTTTTTCTGACACCTTTCCTGTTTGACCTAAACGTTTCTTGGATTGCCTTTTGGCCCTGACACCTAGTCCTGTTACTCTGTTAAACTTTTTTCAGTTTTTAAATTTTTTTTTTTTACTCTTTGGAGATTTGGGTTCTGTCTTCCATTGCCTGTGACTTTGTTTTAGACTAGTTCTAAGTTTTCTCTTCATTTCAAATTCAACATATTCCAAGTTGAGTAAGCTCATTTTTTTAACCCAACTTTGCTGTCTCTGTTAATGGTGATGCTGTCTTCCAAGTCAGAGTGTCGAACCCTTGGTATCACGTTGACTTCCCCACACCAAGCCACCCAGTTACTCACTGAGTGTTTATACCGTGTACCTTGTTCTTGTCACCAAGGATACAGTGGCAAACTGAAAAAAAAATCTGTGCCCTCAGGTAGCTTACATTCTGCTGGGAATGGACAGACAAGAAACACTATATATTAAGTCAAATGGTGATAAATGGGAAAAAATAAAGCAAGGTATAAGAGATAAGGAGGGCCATGATCAGGGAAGGGTGCAATTTTATATTTGTTAGTCAAGGAGAGTTGAGTAGAGATGAAGGAAATGAGGAATGAGACTTATACATATGCAGGGGAGAGGGTTGAAAGGTGGACGCTGAGGTGACTGTGTGCCTCATATGTTTCAGGTCCAATGAGGAGACCATTGTGAGTGGAACTTGGTGAGCAAGGGAGAGGGTAGTAGGAGTTGTTGCCTGCCTCTCCCATCCTTCCCTTCCTCCCCCAGCCCCACCACTGCTCTGGTTAGGACTCTCCTTGCTCCCCTGACCGCTTCCAGAGTTATGCCGCTTGAGTTCCTCTCCACCCACCACACCCAGCACACAGTGCCTGGATGAGTTTTCTTGAGTCTGGCTTTGTGAAGGGTGAGTTTCTGTGTCAGCTTGAATGGGCTAAGGGATGCCCAGATAGCTGATAAAACATTATTTCTGGGTGTTTCTGTGAGGGTGTTTCTGGAAAAGAGTAACATTTGATGAGTAGATTGAGTGAAGTATCGCTTCCCCTATGCCGGTGGTCATTACTCAGTCCACTGAGAACTTGAGTAGAACAAATCAGCAGAGGAAGGATGAATTCTCTCTTTTCTGTGCTGTGACAACTGTCTTCTCCTGACCTTGGATGTTGGTGCTCCTGGTTCTCAGGCCTTTGGACCCAGACTGAATGACACCACAGGCTTTCGGGTCTGCAGCTTGTAAACAGCAGATCATGGAACTTCTAGCCTCCATAATCACACTAGCCAATTCCTGTAATAAGTATCCTCAGACATCTCTCTATCCACGGGTTAGAAACTGGCTCTGTTTCTCTGGAGAACTCTGACTAAGTACACATCCCATATCATCCCCAGGCCATACTGCCTAGCCTTGTAAGCGTGTCAGCTTGCTTCTCCAGTCTTATCTGTTGCCCCCAACTTCTGCCTTGCCCAGAGCAGATGCTGAGCTTTTCTGTGTTACCCACTGTTCTCTTCACTTAGAGTAACCTGTGCCTTTTCAGTTGTACCAAATCTTTTGCAGGAGAAGCCCTATCTACTTCAAGACATTGTCCCATGACATCTTTTTGGTCTGGTCTCCTATTTAGTTACAGACTTGGTTTATTTCATCCTTCTAATTAGATTATAAATGTCAGAGTGCATGTTTGTTTATACATGTTTGTTTTTCCTCTTTCTTCCAAAACCTTGTACTCTGGAAATGTTCTTTTTGATGAAGATTTCTGTTTGAAGGGTGTGGGTGGACAGTTTAGGCCCAAATCCAACCTCTACTAACAAGGATGCCAGAGCTCCTGGGTTGGAGATTGTTAGTCAAAGACAGGACTGGTGTGGACTGTGACTAGAGATTTGTCATATAGTGTTTCAGATCCGAACCCATCTCTGGACCCACACAGGAGCACGATCGGGGTCTTATTAGCCAGGCTTCACAGTAGTATGCTTAAGTTACCCTCTTTTTTTTTTATTCACTTATCAGTTCAGACTCTTCAATGCTGAAGTGCTTTTGAGAAACAGCTAATGGCCCTGTCCCTCAGAGCTTACAAGTTTATGGTTTAACTGTGTGCCCGTGCAGGTGTTGACAAGAAAATAATTCACCTGGTTATGATTTTTCTTGTATGTCTGTGGATAAATGAGAAATGAATAATGAAGTACTCTTAATAGACAAATCAAAGGTAAGTGCACCAGGGGAAGGAGCTCAGGATTCACTCATCACCAAGTAAGTGAGACTCTTTTCCACCTTGACCTTGCTTTGCCTGTGATGGTCTCCTCTTCTTTCTCTGTCCTTATCCAAGTCCTGCCCATCCTTCAAGGAGCAGCTAAGATGACTCCTCCTCTAGGATACCTTCCTAGATGACTCTGGACTTCATAACCTGTTTTGAATACACAGGGAGAGCCTAATGAAGAGCTTCAACACTTGGTTGCCATTTTCTGTGACTTTCTACTTAAATTCCAAGTCCTTTGAATAATCATAGTAACAGCAATAAAACAGCTAATACTTATAAGCATTTATTGTGAACTTGGTACCGTGATAATATATCTGTACATTTTATCTAATTTCATCCACCCAGCAACCCTATGGAAAAGTACAATTATTATTGCCATTTTACAGATGTAAAAACTGTATTATAGGATAATTTTCAAGTAGTAAAATAATGACTCACATATACATAGAGTGAACACGCAGCAAAGGTTTTATTTAACTGAGGGGGAGTCTACACTTTGTTAAAATCAACTGAAAGGAGAAGGGAAGAGCAGATGTCCAGGTAATCAGGAATAGTGGACTGACTGATGATTGGTGTGCAACTGGTTACTAGCCAACAAGTACTTAATTCTAATATTTAGAATCATCTTTTCTACAGGGCAGAAACCCATTTTATTTCACTTCACAAAGCTGATTTGCATTTCTGATTTGCAAATGAGTGAACAAAAATCATTTGCATGTTTATCAGGTTTTCCAACTTGCAGAACTATAAATGAGTCTAGTAAACAGGTTACATTGAACACATGGAATATCTTTTGGGTATATCTGAAAATAAGATGTTGAAGCCCTAGTGAGTCTTTAGAAGAAACCATTTTTATATTAAAAAAAAAAATCAAAGGCACAGATTCTTAGAGAGTCAAATAACACCAAAGGACCCAGCCAGAGGAGGCCAGCATTCCACCTGCAGGCACCCGGAGATCTTTTGTTCATTTCAGCCTTCCACAATTTTTCCTGCACAGACGGTGTCTTGGAGTTTCATCATACTTTAGTGTCTGACACAAAATCTAGTGCATATTAGGCATTCAGTAAATGCAGGATGGTTGGTTGATGGGAATCATTGCATAGTGGATTATAAATTTGGTGGTAGATTGAAAGGCATGATCAAACATTTTTACAGCTCCCTTCATCTAGAGGTAGACTCTTTTTTCCTAACCCTTAAATCTGGAATTGCCTTGTGACTTGCTTCGGTCAATGAATATTTCAGAAGTGACAATGTGTGACTTTTGGAGAATAGATTTCCAGAGAGCTTACAGCTTCCACTTTCACTCTCTTGGGACCTGCCGTTACCAGGTTGAAAAATCCAGGCTAATCAGATGGAGAGCTGACAGTCCCAGCTAACTGCCTGTGTGTGCCTGAGGCTATCTTGGGCCATCCTGCACCAGGTGACTGCAGCCACCTGAGCAACTTCAGGTGGAACCAGCGGAAGAACTTGCTGAGGCAGGCAAGAGTTGTGAACTAATAAATTGTTACTGTTGTAAAGCCTCTAAGTTTTGGAATGTTTTGTTATGCAGTGATGGTTAAATGGACACAGTACTGTCTTTGCAGTCACAGAATATAAGTGAGGGCAGGGGACAAGTGGTACTTCTGCGGGGAATAGCCTGGTTGCCATGATTGAATTTCTTGACTCAGCTGTTCTACATTCCAGCTGGTTGGGATTCTTGCACTGCTCCTTGAAGGAAATGTCACTACTTGGATATGAGCTTTAGCCCTAAACTTTCTAGGTGCCCATGCAGCCCCTTTGACAGGCTCAGTATCTGCACTGGGCTGAGGACTCAGAAAATGGGAGTCAGCCCTCTTCAAAAAACTAGTAAGTGAGTAAGCAACACCCTTCTAGGAACTAGACATCTGAACAAGGACAGTGCACAAATTAAAGTACAAAGTAACACTATCAACAGCTGGCATTTCCCTTCCTTAACATTTTTATTTTCCAAACACCTTCCTACTTGGTTTGTTTGAATCCCAACATAGCCCAGTGAATAAGGACAGGTGGGGAAGTCAGGAGATTTGCCCAGCTCCACACAGGAGCTTAATCTGGGCCAGGTCCCAGGCCTCCTCCTGAGGCACTCAGTGGCTGTGTACTGGGGACTGCCCTCAGCAAGTTCCATGTGCACCCCTTCCTCTCCTGCGGCCCTCAAGCCAGGACGCACACCCGGTTCACAGATGAGAGCTCAGGATGATGTCAGGGTGGCAGTGTGGTATCAAGAGAAAGATCCAGTATCAGTTCTTTTAGCTCAATAAGTGTGTCACCTCAGGCAGTCACTTAACCTCTCTCAGCCTCAGTGTCCTCATCTGTAAAATGGGATTACAATTATATGTACCTATACATTAAAAAAAAAACCTTAAAACCTGTGTTTTAAAAAAGCATAAAAAAGGGCTGTATCTGCAGTGAGATATGGGACTGGCCATCAGGGTTAGGAGGAAGATATTGTGTATCTTTTGTACTATTCAATTTTGTAATTTTATGTGTCTACTTGGCTGAGAGATGCTCAGATAACTGGTGGAACGTGATTTCTGGGTGGTTGATATTAACCTTTGAATCAATGCACTGAGTAAAGAAGATTGCCCTCACTAGTGAGAGGGTATTCTCCAGTCTGGTTAGGCTCTGAATAGAGCAAAAGTTGGAGGAAGGATGAATTCACTCTCTCTGCTTAGGCTGAGACATCCATTTTCTCCAGTCCTCTGATAATAGTGGCTCCTGATTCTTGGACTTCTGAACTCAAATGAGGAGTTACAGGATTGGGCCCCTAATCTCAAACCTTTGGACTCAGACTGCATTATAGCACTGGCTTTCCTGTTTCTCCAGTGTGTATATGACAGATTGTGGGACTTCCTGACTGCTGTCATTGTATAAGCCAATCCTGATAATTACTCTCCTTTTATGTATGTTTATGTGTCATATTCTGTTTTTCATAAGAACTCTGACTAACGTAATTATGTAGAACAAGCATTATTCATTCAATATCAACACTAGTTAACCAAGAAACAAATTATTAAATAATATTTAGCCAAAAATCATATCCATAAACAAAATGAAAAGGCAGCCTACTGAATGGGAGAAAATAATTGCAAGTCATCTATCTGATAAGGGGCTAATATCCAAAATATATAACCGCTACACTTTAGTAGTAAAAAAAAAACTGGTTGAAAGATGGGCATAGGACCTGAAACCATAAAATGTATAGAAGAAAATATAGGCAAAACTCTACACGACATACATCTCAGCAAAATCTTGAAAGACACATCCCTCAAAGCGAAGGAAGTGAAAGACAATATAAACAGATGGGATTATATCAAAATAAAAAGCTTCTGTACAGCAAAAGAGACATTAACCAAAACTAACAGACACCCTACCAACTG